>PVKB01000779.1:422844-590069 GCA_004027205.1 Ctenodactylus gundi
ATATATATATATATATATATATATATATATATATATATATATATATATATATATATATATCGTGGGGATGAGGGTTGGTGTAAAGGCTCTGAATTGGACTCCAGTACCAAAAAGAAAAGAGAGAAAACAGAAAAGTTATAAGGAGGCAGTTATAGCTCAGTGATTGGGGATTATTTTCTAAAAGTTATAACAAATCTCAAATCAATGCCATTTCTTCTGAAGATAGTATATTTCCTTTATCTGGAAGTCTGCCATCCAATTTGGATTCGTGTATCAAATGAACACGTTGGACTACTTGTGTTTATTGAGATGGAATGTTAAGTAAGTACTTCAGTTTAGTTACGTAGTCACTTGGAAACAACATTATTAAAAACAGCCCTGATAAAGCATAATGAAAGGTATAAGTTATTTTATACTTACATACACAGATACGATATAGTACTACCTTACGTCAGTGATGCTAGAGGATACATCCCCAGTCCTTTTTTATGTAGAGATACAGTGTAAGTTGCCCAAGCTGAGCTTTAACTTAAGATCCTGCTCTTTCAGCCTCCCAGAGTACTACGATTACAGGCATACACCGTCATGCCCAGCTCAGTGGACACAGTTAAACAGGCATTATTTGAAGCTGGGCATGGTGGCACAGCCTTCCAAGTTCAAGTTCAGCTTGGACAATTTAGCAACTTAGCGAGACCTCGTCTCAAAATTTGAAAAAAAAAAAAAAAGGGTAGGGGGATAACCCAGTGCAGAGGTCCTGTGTCCAATCCCCAGTACAAAAAAGAAGAAAAAAGAATTCATGCACAATGACCAAGTGGGGAAAGCAAGACTCACTCCATATAACTTGTATTTTAACAAAGCTGTCATATTGGAATGGCAAAGATCTGTGGAAGAAACAGGATGCCAAGTAGCATTTCAGAGCTTCAGGACCACAACTGAAACAACATCTTACCAAACAGAAACAGTAGCCAAACGGTACTCAACAGCATGTGTTCAAGGATACTGACATCATTATTTAATCATTCAAGGCAGGGGATGTAGGTCAGTAGTACTGTGTTTGTCTAGCATACATAGGACTCTAGGTTTGATCCCCAGTACAGGAAAAAAAAAAAATCACCTTTCCATTCATCCAGGAATAAAGGGAAATGAGTTACTGTGCTTTGTTTGTGCTTGACTTAATCACATTGTACAAGATTCCCAAGGTTAGCTTTGACTTAATGAGAAAAATGAAGAGAGATGGATTTCTGTGCCTATGTCAGAGCCATCTCTAGTAAAAGGCCTTGAAAAGAATGATGGGAAATATAGAATGATCACACACACACACATTCCCAAAGGTTAAGGTTAGTGGTGAAATCCTACTATAAACTCAGTGTGTGCAGTTGAGGTGACTCATAGGACAAACTGTGTCCTCCACGGCTTCACCATGTGTTTCATGATGTGTATACTCTAATGAGGATTTTCTTCTGGGAACATACCACATTCTACCTTTAGGTGCTGAATGCTCAAAGCAGGTACATCCTCGAACAATTATTTATTCCCACCCTTCTGCTTGGGGTGGGAGAGATTCTATAAGAGAAGTGGTAGATGCCGTGTTGCCTAAACTTCTCTAAGAAAGGCAAGGTACCTTAGAAAAACACTTGAGTTCCTGGATTGCTTCCTTGAGTTCATCCAAGCCCTTGGGATGTAATAACTCCTCCTTCCTCGATGCCTGTATCCGTCATTAGAAATGCAAATACAAACCCTAGAGGTTTTTATTTTCATTTACTCCTAGCAATACTTTCATCAATGCCTAGGCCAAGGCAAGTTTAGAGTAAAGAGCACAATTTAATAACACGGTTTTGTGTAATGTGGGGTTAATGATCATAAGGTGTGTGGACTTCTGTCAAAGACAGTCAAGACAGGGAAACTGCCAAAATGTAAGCAGTACCTTAGTCCTGCTTTCTCAGGCCTTAACCAAATTGTTACCATTTCTGTTTGTTTGCTTTTATTCCTAGCTCAACTTTAATTCTGAGCCCTGCCAAGTGGAGTTGCTAATTTTGCATATTTTAGGGGAAAATGTTGTAATCTCTCAAATGGTATACTATTTTTTATACTCCCATTAAAAATATATTAGCTAAGTAGGGTGTGGTGATACACACCTGTAATCCTGGAACTCAGAAGGCTGAGGCAGGAGGGTTGCTGTGAGTCCAAGGCCAGCCTGGGCTACATAGTGAGTTTAGGATCAGCCTGGACTAGAGAACAAGATCCTGTCTCAAAAAAAAAAAAAAAAAATACACACACACATTCGCTTAGGACTGGGGATGTGGCTCACTAGTGGAATGCTAGCCTAGCATGCATCAGACCCTGAGCCTGATCCCCAGCACTGGGGAAAGAAAAAAAGAGGGGAAGAATACATTAGCTTAACTTCACCAAAGTATGTCACTTTCTTTCTTAGTGACTTGGAATTTGTCTTACTGCATTTGGTTGTATGAATTTCTTACCTTACTAAATGACAGAATTTAATATTTCCTTATTTCTACTGGAGCATCCAATAAATTGAAGAAGATAAAGAAAATGTTTTATATAAAGAAGAGACATTGCTAATTGAGGTTTTAGCAAAAGATGTTCTCTTCTGAAAAATTTCAGGGCCTAAAATGTGACAAGTTAGAGAGAGAAACTTGAATTCACAAGCTAACTGAGCAGCTACCTGTGAAATAATATTTTTAATGTGCCTACTGGTAATATGTTCTTGTAATGACTACGGCGAATTTACTTGTCAGAAACTTTTTTCGTTTTGGAGTATATAAACCCATCCTTTTTCCTTTCCTTTGAACTCTTTCACCCAGCTTACATTTTTGATGGAAAAGCTTACAGTTCATCAGTAAGTTTAGTTTGCTGTGGTGATTTCTTAAAAATAAAAGGAAAATTTGTCAATTTCACAGATACTTCATGACAACACACCAAAAGTTTAGGCAGTGAGGAAATTGGCAGCTCACTCCCTTTTCACTTACAGAAATAATAAAAATATGAGTGATACATTTGTCTAAAATTCTAGAGTAATTTTTTAAAGTTTTATATATGCATGTATCAATTTGTGAAATTGACTTTAGTTTTATTAGCAGTATGTCCTTTATTTTGGGTTTTTTATTTGTTGCTTTGATTTTTTGATAGGGTCTCTGTACCCCAGGCTAGTCCTAAACTCACTCTGTAGCCTATACTAACCTCAAATGCATGGCAATCCTCCTGTCTCAGCCTCCTGAATGTTAGGGTCAGAAGTGCACCACCACCACGCCCAGTTTATGTGGTGTTGAGGAGTTGAATTCAGCCTTGGGCTTGCCAGGCAAGTGCTTAAACCACTGTGCTAGTCCCTCAGTGTCAGTGGTATGTCTTTAAAACATAAATTATAGGAAATCTGAATGCTGTTCTCTTCCTAAAATTTCCCTAATTACATTAGGTGGATTTGTGTTGATAAATTTTGCTAATGAACTGGTTAAGTATCAGGAGGAAGAAAATCAACTTGTTTTCAATGCTTTTTTTCATCTTACTTGTTTTATCGTATTATATACACAATATATTTAAGGCCTACATTATTTTATGTACTAAATTTAAGAATTTTATGAGGAAATAGAGTTTTTAATACTATATGAGGAAATTAAATTTGTATTTAAATGTATAAATCTCTAGAAAAAAAGTCTTTTTTTTTTTGAGACAGGGTCTCACTCTGCAGCCCAGGCTGGTCCTGAACTCACTATGGAGCCCAGGCTGGCCTAGTAGTCCTCCTGCCTCCTGTCTCAGCCTCCCAAGTGCTGGGATTACAGGTGTGCGCTACCATGCCTGGCTTATGTGGTGCTTGGGGAATTGAACTCAGGTACTTAGCGCTTGACTTAGTGTTTGCTAGGCAAGCACTTGAACTGCTGAGCCATTCCTCCAGCTCCAGGAAAGTCATTTTTAAATGACAAGTGATGTTGATTGGTATTTAGTTTATCTCTTATTGTTTCCTGGTATAACTTAGTGGATTTTGTGGTAGGCCTTCTGACAGTAATAGAAAACAAAGATTTACATCCTACAATTATACTTGTCAGTTATGAAATTAGCATAATAAAAATTAGAAAACCCTATTGAGAGTCATAGGCCCACATTTTTCAGAATACATACTCATTAATACAGCTAGATGCCTAGTTTAATGAAGGTTCCATAAGCTCACAGGTTTTTCTTTCTGTGAGACTTAGCTTTTCTTGTGTGTGTGAGTTATTGGGACAGGGGGTGTTTTTTGTTTTGTTTTTGTTTTGTTTTGAGACAGGGTATCGCTCTGTAGTCCAGGCTGGTCCTGAACTCACAGCATTTCTCCTGCTCTGCCTCCCAAGGGCTGGGGTTTCGGGCACGGCCCAATACACATGGCTAATTTTTATTTGTGCTAGGGACCAAACCCATGGCTTTGCACATGCTAGGCAAGTGCTTTAACCACTGAGGTACACCTCCAGCTCAATTTAGCCTTATTTAGAATATGAGAAGGAACTACTTTAAAATGTGCCCTTAGCCAGGATTTTATTTTTTTATTTTTTGCAAACAAGTAGTTAACTTTCCAAAATTTTTCACCAAAGTGATCTTCAATTGCGTGTTTGGTATACTTGAACAAGACTATATAGTATATAATGATTTTCTGTTGTTGTTTTGGTGCTGTGTATTGAACTCAGGGCCCTGCCTGTGCTACCCCCACCCCATGCTCTGTCACTGAGCTACACTCTATAATGATTCTTCACGTGCATAGTTATTCAAGTTATTGTACATCCTGAAGATTATATTCAAGATTTCTCTTCATATTGGTTGGTTCCTTAAATTTTTTTAAAACCCTGTAATATGTTTTTATCTTTAAAGGGCTACCATGTCAGTATTGCTCTTTTAGGAGTCTCTGGCACCTATTTCTCTTCTACTATATGCCTGATGAGCCAGTCAGAGGAAGAAGTGTCTTGAGGATAGAGCCTCTTCCTATGACTCGACTTCTGGGGGAAAACGAATATGCAGTGTGATAGTATTTGAACTGGCTAATGTCCAGCCGGAGGGGAAAGGCCTGTTCCCTTACACTTGTGGTAGGATATATTGTGTGTTCTTTAGTTTTCAGCTTAGCACTCTTATTTGTTTGGTTGCTTTTTTCCCCCAGGAGAGAGCTTTGCAGAATTCAGATCTGCAGGAGCTGATGATGGTTTCACCGATTTTAAAACAGCCGATAGTGTATCACCACTAGAGCCACCGGCAAAAGACAGAACTTTTCCGGCACCCTTCCCCTCGGGAACTATACAACAGAAACAAGCACAGGTGAAAAACCCTCTGAACTTAGCAGACCTAGACATGTTTTCCTCGGTGAACTGCAGCAGTGAGAAGCCATCATCTTTTTCAGCTGCTTTTAGTGCATCAAAATCAGCTCCTGTACAACCCCAGCCAGCAAGTTCTGCTGCAGCTGCATCGTCTCTGATCTCGACGAAAACTTCTAGTCTGGCTGATGATTTTGGAGAATTTAACCTTTTTGGGGAATATTCTAGCCCAGCGCCCGCTGGAGAACAGGATGACTTTGCAGATTTCATGGCTTTCAGTAACACCTCTGTTTCATCTGAGCAAAAGGCAGATGACAAATACGATGTCCTAAAAGAGGATGTTGGTCCTGGTCCTCTCAGTAGCAATGTGGGAAGCTCAGTGAAGAACGCACAGACCTCAACTGCTGCGTCTACCAAGTACGATGTCTTCAAACAGCTTTCTCTAGAAGGAGCAGGGCTAAGTGCTGAGGAATTGAAAGATAACACTCCTTCTGGAAAAAGTGACGATGATTTCGCTGACTTCCACTCCACTAGGTTTTCTTCCATGAATTCAGACAAATCCCTAGGGGAGAAAGCAATAGCTTTCCGGCACGCCAAAGAAGACTCTGCTTCGGTGAAGTCCTTGGACCTCCCTTCCATTGGTGGCAGCAGTGTTGGCAAGGAGGACTCTGAAGATGCGCTCTCGGTTCAGTTTGACATGAAATTGGCTGATGTGGGAGGAGATCTTAAGCATGTCATGTCTGATAGCTCTTTGGATTTACCAACAGTTAGTGGCCAGCACCCTCCTGCTGCAGGTGAGGAATTGGTGAGATTGCTGTGGTGATGGTGGTATAGATTTCAGAGATGGTTCTGTGGCTACTGATTCACAGAATAGTGAGGCTCTGGTCCTGTGTCTTCACAAATTCCTGATACTTAACCTCCTTGTTGCCAGTCTCCATGAAGCAGTGTTACATTTGATTCTGTGGGTACTTGGATATATTGATACTGTGACTACTTTGAAACTTACACTGGATAGTTAAGATATTTTTATTTTTGAAATTCAATACCAACTTAGTATCAGAGGCACTTAAAAAAAGCACTGCTAAATGAACCTCACTTTGCCAGAAATTTTTATAAAGACTTTGACAGTGTCAGCAGTGTTTTTTCATTTCTGTGAGGAAAGTCGATGTTTCCTTCTCCTTTTTCCTTCTCTTGGGCGTATTTAGCAGCTGCCAGATAATAATCTGGTACAGCAACTGACTCTTACTAGGCCAAGAAATTCAAAAATTGTAACCACTGCATTTTGCCACATCCCTTCAAAAAAAGAGGGAAAGACCTTATTTGTGATGTTTAGCATGTGAGTCTAGCACAGAGGAGGGCCTGTGGTAGTGGTGAATCTTGTGGGAGCTCTTCTGCTGGACACAGAGTGGTAGCAGATATGTTGATGCTAGAGTAGGCTACCTACTAACTTTCAGATAAAACGTGAAAATATCTTGTTAGGGAGCCCTAAAGTCTGTGTGTATTAACATGTAGCAATTTATTCTCTAGTCCAACTTCCTGTCATAAAAACTAGATTCCCAAGTGTCCTAGTTTTTGTTTTTTTTTTATTTTATTTTATATGTATATAGAAAGATAAACCTATTTTGTGGCCTTTAATAATGAGAATTCAGTGTTACTGTATTATTTTAGAAAATGTATTATGCATCTGAAAGATTTGGTTTGGTTTTGTTTTACCTGAGAGGGACATGTAAGATACTTTCAAGTTTACAGATTCAAGCAGAAATTGTAAAGTTCTGTAGCTGTTGCATAAATACCAGGTTGGTGGGGCTGGAGGAATGGCTCAGCCATTAAAGCGCTTGCCTAGCAAGAGCTACATCAAGCTCTAAGTACCTGAGTTTGATTCCTCAACACCACATAAACCGGGCGTGGTGGCGTGCACCTGTAATGCCAGCACTAGGGAGTCTGAGGCAGGAGGACTGCCATGAGTCCGAGGCCAGCCTGGGCTCCATAGTGAGTACAGGACTAGCCTGGACTACAGAGGGAGACCCTGTCTCATAAAACATATATATCAGATTGGCGAGTCAGATTGCATTCATCTTGTGGCTGTGGAAACATTGGACATTATTTTAAGCTGAGTGCCGAGTCGGGAGCAAGTTAACAGAGACACTATGTTTCGCGTTGCCTCTTGCTAAGGTGTTCTCCAAGCACAGTAGCCTCTCTCTGAAGAGCTCCTTGTGCCCTTGACTATTTCTTCTTTTCTTTTGTACTTTTCTTCGGAAAAAAGTTTTTTCTGCTATTTGTTTGATAGAGTGGTTTTGTTTTTGTATGACCTGCTTGAGCCTCAGCAGTTGGTTGCATAGTGCTCTGTTTTCCAAATAAGAGTGTTTGATTTTCGTTTTTACAATCTCATAACATGTATACTAGCCTTTTGGACTCTGAAGTTATTAATTAGAAGCTATTTTTCTGAAAATGAATCTATATTCTTTCACAGTGCCAATCTAGGTGTCTTTATGAAATGAGTCTGAGTTTGGGGTGTCTTTTTCTTCCTGATTTTATCGGGGGGGGGGGTAACTTTTTGACTGAGCTTGTTCTAATGGACCTGTTAAAATAATCTGTGCTTATGTTCTCTATGTATTTTGGGACATCCCAGATTGGAACCTGTCATGTTCTAGCCAACTCTCGTCAATGTGAGGATACTCTAAAGCAGAGTGTTCCCTCCCATTGATCTGTAAACCTCGTGTCACAAGGAGCAGTATCCCTGTAGAGCGGTTGTTGAAAGGGGTTTTCTGATCAAGGAGCTGTACCTGTACAGATGTCAAGCAAACTGCTATATAAATGTATTTGAGAGGCTTAGGGTGGGGATTTCTTCAGTGCCATGTGGTTCAACGATCCCTTTCACCACAGTATCTCTTCTCTCCCAGTTCGAGAGCCAAAGGCACATCCATCTTGCTGGATAAGCAATAAGAAAGGAGCTGATGAAGCAAATAAAATCTAGTATATGGGTACCAACAGACCTTAGGTCAGTCCTGTTTAGAAACCCTAACTTAACTCTGAAGGGGATACTGTCTCTTTTAAACCATGCTATAATTCTGTGTATGGAAGATAGACAATACTAATAACATTGCTTGATTTCTTTGCCTATTCCAACATTTAACCCTTTGAGCCGTCACTGCATCTACTTCCTTCCACTAAATTCAGTCTCTCTGGCACCGAGGCACCTTGATCTCAGCCGTGAAGATCATTTGGTTTCGGTGCAGCAAGAGCATCCCTCACCCATGACGCTCTCAAGGCTCAGCAAGGCTTCTGTAGCCACCTGCCTGTGAAGTAGCTCTTGACATTGAAAATCTTTGTATTTTAATCAGCGCCTTAATTTTTTTGGCTGCTTTTCTGATGTCTTTTCTTTTCAATTCAGACATTTTCTGTGTGAACGTGCCTTTTTGAACTTGCTTCGTATATTCCTCTGCCAGTACTGACCTGCCGCATGCTTATTCTGATGACTTCTTTTCCAGCTCGTCTGTACTACTTTCTTTTGTGATCTGTAAGTCCTGCGTTAATAAATAATTCTTTGGCATATTTTGAAAGTGTGGGGATGTGTGTAATTTGTATTTTTTCAGAGCTAGACCAAAGAAATACTTGGCTGGTATAAAACAAGTTTAAAGCAATTAGTATTCCTTGAAATTAGATGATTTTTTTCCTTTTTGTTTTGTTTCCTCAGACACCTCTCTCCTAAGAAAGTATTGGTACACTTTTACCTTTGTTTTCTATAATTCCATCGACATAGAAATTCTTAAGTAACTTTAAAGCCAGTGGTGTAGTACCATGGTGAGGGCTTGCTTAGGCATACGGCCCTGGGTTCAATCCCCAGCACCGTAAAAAAGAAAAAAACTGTAAACCTAAAAAAAAGTTTAAACCTTGTACTACTGTATATATCAAGGAGAGAGAAATGTTCTAAGCCAGAAAAAACTAGAGTCTATTCTTATGATTTGCTTGTCCTTAGTAGGAGTTGTGAAGAGAAGGGAAAGTAAGGAAGATGGAAGACTGAGTGGTGGGATGAGAGGGGCATAGGTGTAGATAACTAGATATAAGCTCCATTTAAAATAGATCACCATCTGGTATTAAGATGAACTTCTGAGCTCAATTTAAAAAAATGAACTTAAATCGACTGTCTCTGTAATGGTGAGGGCTCCGTGCTAGTAGCAAGAGGCCTTCAGACTGAACTTGATCTGAAGTTGGATATTCCGTCCGTTAGTTGCAAAGCACTGTTTTTATTTCCAAGTTTAGAATGTATTAAGCAACTCTCAGTCTTCTATTTTTTTAACTCATAGTACATAAAACAAGTTCTTAAAACAACTTCAAGGGATGTGTCAGAATAAGTAAGCTTCAAACTTTTTATTTTTAAGAAAATGTCTAGACGGACCAATGAAAGCATCAGCAGAATAAACTTAAAAAATGTTTTCTCCATTTTAGATGATAATAATATGTAAAAACCTTGGGAATAAGTAGTATTGGTTTTAAGGTCAGAAATTCAAGCCAGATAAAGACCTTGGGGGAAATGGTTATTTCAGTGTTTCAAAATTTTTATTCTTGTATTTTGGGGATTTTAGTTCTTTGTTCTTTTTTCAGAATTTGAAAGATGAGGCTATTGGATTTCATATCTGAAAGGTACTGCTTGAAAAAGAAATTGTTTTGGGGAGGTTTAAATGAACTCTAAGGAGGAGCCTGAACAGCAGAGTGAGATTCTGTCCCAAAAATAAATAAAATAAAAAATAAACTCTGAGAAAAAGCTACGCCTGTCATTCAAGTTACAGTATTTTTCAGAGCATAGTATATGTTAGAAAGTTGAATGATAATTGGTTTTGGAAAACCTTGTATGAACGCAGTATATTTCAACTGTGATGTGTACTGCTAACAGATTTGGAAGAAAAAGATCCTAGTGTCACCTTCATCGAGTGATAACACCAGCCAACCTGTGCATAGGTGTTTCCGTGCTATCTCCGTAAGCCCTGTATCACGGTGCCTTTGGGTGAGGCTTTGCCAGTGGATTCTCGCATGCGGACATTTTCCACCTGAGACTGCTTTATCTTAACTCCTTTCTGAGCAGAAGCGACTGGCTGTAACTGTGTATACAACACACATTCACAAACCGAGCAGTTTTTTCAAAATAGTTTCTTCAAAATGATTTTTTAGGGAAGTAGTTTTAATGGTACGATAAAATGTCGAACTTTTTTTGCAATGAAGACTTGAGGAATTTGGGGTTGGGGTGTACCTCAGCAGTTATAGTCCTTGCCTAGGAAGCCTAAGGCCCTGGGTTCTTTAAGTCCCCCTGTACCACCTAATAGCTGGGCGTGGTAGCATGTGCTTGTGTTCCTGTGGCTTCATAGTGAATTCAGGACCACCCTGGACAACAGAGTAAGACTGTCTCAAAAAAAAAAAAAAACTTGAATTTTTTGCTATAGCTTCAAACAAACAAAAGACTGTTTTACCCACTGGTGAATAAGATATGGTTGTCTAGTGCTTGGTCAGTGTCTGAGAAATTAAATGCACTTACATGCTATAATCACTCTATTAATGTTAAGATCCCTGCTGGTTTTTCAAAGCAGCTGAACACTGATAATATCAAAGAAGCTATGCTAAATTCTAAAATAATTCAAAAATCAAATTATTTTATCATTATTTATTTGGTTTGGTTTGGTTTGAGTTTTTGTTTTGTTTTTCCTTTTGTTTTGTTTTCTTTTTCTGTATTGGCCAGGGCTGAAACAGTCATCTCCCACCTCAGCCCCTCAAGTAGCTAGGACTACAAGCACACACCACAGCACGCAACATGTTTTTATCTGTCTATCCTTCCATCTGTCCATCCAACTGCTGTACCAGGGCCTTGTGCATTCCAGGCCAGCACTCTGCTGCTAAGCTATTCAATACCCATTACCCAAGTTGGTTTTTTTTTTTTTTAAAGTCGCCTCTAGTTTTTTATGTTTGCATCCTATGAGTACTTTTGATAAGCTCTTTTGGAAGATGTTGACTTGATAACTCTGAGGGCATAAAAGGGTTCTATGTTACAGGAGGGCTTCCTAAATGCGGCGCTCTCCCTTGAGTGGCCCAAAGGCATCAATGGAAATTGCCATGCTCTGTGCTTGTTCTGTGTCACTTTTAGAGGTGTCTGTTGTGGATTTCTAACAGTCTCGCAGTGTATGTTGTAGCCTCCTCTGACTTGAAGTATCCTCAGGGTTGCCACGTTTCTTTATTGAAGTCACTAATATGGAACCTGAAGGTGCCTGCATATAGTGTGGGTATAATTTGAACTGTAACTTTATGGGAGTCAGGGCAAATGAAGAACAGGTGATTTTTGTGCAGATGAGAAAGTATTAGGAAGTAGTTATACAGCAGCATTTTATAGCCTGTTCTACTATACTGGGATCACTTATTCCCTGCTTCCTTCAACAGCACTTACCTGAGTGTTTGGGACTTACAGGACACAGGCAAACCAGGTTTTGTAGTTAGAAGAAAATCATAGATGGAGAGAAAGAGAAATGACAAATATCTCATGGTTTGCCTTGCTAAAGGAGGTCTAGATTAAATCATTCATGGAAATTAAAATATATTCTCTAATCCAGTGAACATTGTTATTGCTACTTGAGAATAGTGGAATCTGCACATTTATTTCCTTCCCTCTCTCTAAGTTCCTCCCTCAAAAGACAGTAAGTCGTAGTCTCCAAGTGTCTGCTCCCAGCTTTAGAAAATGTCTATGGGAATGGACATGGCCTTGTGGGTACTCTAGTGGCAGCTCACATTCTTGGAAATACAGTTTTCACATGTAGCATTTACTCAGAAGGGATTTGAATGGAACTTATGGAAGAGCAGAGCAGGGCTGCTTGCCAGCATGAGCAGAAATTCTGTGTCTTGCCTTAAAATTCATGGCGGAAAGCAGACTGCATAGTTTACTCCTTTGCCTTTTGTAATAGGCCATTCCTGGTTGCAAACAAATACCTCTATACAAATACACAATGTTCTGTATTTGCTGCATGCAACCGCAGTTGGATTTAGCCCAGCCTACAAGTTCCCCAGTAGAACTGGAAATAGAGTAGTGATTTTTTACTGCATTCCTTCTCTGTTCATTTTTCCCTTTTCTCTTGCAATTTTTGAAATTTAACTTATCAAATTAGAAAAAAAATCTATTGTAACTTCAGTTATTACAAATAAGTCACGGTTATTCCACATCACTATTGTTGATCTAAACACTAAAGTTTAGATATATGAAATATATGTGTTTCTTTCTGCCTCATATTGCTCAGATAATGTCAGTTTTAGCACTTACGTGTTCAGATCTACTTTAGTGAGGTACCCTTTCTCTGCACAGCAGCCAGTTACTAAGCAAAAGGAAATTGTGAACTCAATTTAAGTACAAAATATTTCATTATAAGTCTTTCATTTGATCATTTGTCTGAGTTACTCCATAAAGCAAAATGTTACATGAATATCGTTTTAATAAGGTTTATTACCAGGCATGGTGGCACACACCTGTAATTCCAGCATTTTCAGAGACTGAGGCAGGAGGATTGCAAGTTCGAGCTCAGCCTGGGCAGCTTAGTGACTTAGCAAGACTCCATCTAAAAAATAAAAATGTGAAAAGGACTGTGGGTGTAGCTCAGTGTGAAGGCCCTTGGCTCGATCCCAGTACCACACGACAGCATGATTTGTTGAAGGCCTGTATAGTTACAAAATGCTTAAAAGATCTTGAGCAAAGGTAATCCCTGATTTATAATGCCTTTTACCTGATAATGTGAGTCATTTCAAATTTATAAAAATTTTCTTTCCTGTTGCATAATTACACAAAAAGGTCTTTTTATTTCCGTAGCAACTTGGTTGCAGTGTTTCCACCTGGAGCTAGCTTTTCATTAAATTTATCTTTGGTCTCTAGGAGTATTGCTACCCTTTAGTAGATGAGATTCTGGGAGCAGTTTCTAATATAATTTCCCAAAAGACCTTTTCTGGTAGGCTCTAATACCAAAAATATCTGTCTTGTGAAACATTCTTCTGAACGTACCCCCTAAAGACTAGTCTAGTGCTTAACTGCATGTGTGTCCTGATCGTCACCTCATTTGAGTCTGGACGCCTTCACATCCCATTAAATGGGATGAGGGCAGAAGGGGACATCACAGCAAAAGACTAGGAGAGTGTTTTATATAGTCCCATGCTGTTCATTATAAACTATAGCCACATTTGAAGGATACAGTTTGCACAACAGAATTTTAAGATATACCATCACTGGTTGGCTTTTTCTAGCATTTTTCTTAATTCAGTGCCCTTTTCTTAACAGAGTAATATAGAGTGATCCAAGGTACTCTGTTAAAAGAACTGTGGACATGTCAGGAGTACCCCACCTCTAATGACCCGCATGGAATTGCTGTGAAAGCAAGAAGAAAAAAAAAAAGACTCAGTTTTGTTCACCTGTTGACTTGTGAAAATCTGGGTCACAAAATTTTTAAACATTTTTCTTACAAATCCTGAATGTGATTGTCATAGGTACATCTGGCCTGTTGCCTCATATACAGTGACTAAAATGAAAGTAATTGTGTTTTGGGCCCTGTGAGTGCACAGTGCCACCGTGAGGGTCTCTTCCACACCAGCCATGTTCAGCCTCAGCTGGCTTTGCTTTTTGAAAATGAGCAAGAAATTTTTTCTCATAACACAAAAAGGATGAATGGCCTTTTATTTTCACTCTGAAATAATTCCACTTGATGCCATAAAGCAGCAACCAAATGTGAGACCGAGACCAGTAGCAGCCATGCTGAACACCTGCTGCCTGTGGCATGCTCTCGAGGCCCCACGTTGGCCTTCTGCCCGCATCCCCACAGCTGCTCATCCTAACCCAGCCCGTCCGAGTCTGTGGTCTTCTCATTTGACAGATAAGCAAACCTCTTTTCAGAAGTGTGAAGCGGTTTGCCTCGGGTAGGTGGCAGAGTTATCAGTGGGCCTAAATGAAAAACCTACAGCCTTTCTGCTATTTTGTACTAGTTGAATTGTTTAAACATAAAGAATGCATTTCCTTTGCTTCCCTTTTCCCAGTCTTGTCTTTTTAATGGAGAGAGGACTAGGTGCATAGTAGAAGGAGAAGCAGGAGCCCAGTAGGGCCCACAGCTTTGGTTCGAAGGGCCAAAGTAGGTTAGATGGATTTTTCTTTCCTCGTACTCCACCACAGCACTGTGACGACCCAGTTGATCAAAATAACAACTAGGTAAGTAATTGCTTGATTAAAATATTGTATTTTGGCCTTCCCTGAAACAGAAATTTCTAAAAACTTATTTTAAATGACATTATTTTTACTTTAGTTTTGAGGGATTGTCAATTTTTAGTTAGGCACGTTTCAAATGCTTATGCCTTAAAGGAACATTTTTCAGAAAAGTTCAAAGGAAATGAGACTTGTTTAGGCAGGGAATATTAAGTACATTTTAAAGTTTATGAAATTGGAGACAATATGTGAAATAACCTTAATCTAAAAAGCAAATTCATTGATATGAACCTATTTTTCTTAGTAATTTTTATATTCAAAGAAAATGGTTCTTTGTAACTAAATATAAATCCCAGCTCTAGGCTAATGTGTATTTTTTTTTAAGATCAGATGCTACAGCCCAACTTCTTTAATCTTCTATGAACTCTATATTTAGTTACATAGCATACAACTAATCAAATGTGCTAGGCACTTTGCTTCTGCCAAATTTGGGGCGTTTTGCCTAACTTTTGAGCTTGCCTCTAATTGTGGGGTCTTATTTCCCTTTCAGATATAGAGGACTTAAAATATGCCGCTTTTGGAGGCTACAGTGGCAGTTTCGCAGCAAGCACCCTTACAAGCTATGACTGGTCAGACAGAGATGATGCTTCCCAGGACAGAAAACTCTCTCCGTTTGTCCCCTTGGCAGGAAGTGGATCTTCCTCAGCTGCCTCAGTCCTTCAAAAGAAAGAGACCTCATTTGGCAGTTCTGAAAACATCACCATGACGTCCCTTTCAAGAGTAGTAACCACCTTGGCAAGTGAAGACGCCCTTCCAGAGACGACCTTCCCAGCTTTTGCCAGTTTTACAGACATGATTTCCCAAACCAGTGAACCAAAGGAGTATGAAAGTGGGGACTATACAGATTTCACAAGACAGGACCTGTCTGTGTCCGAACAGAGCCAAGGGGCCGCGTGTCCGAGCTCAGCCTCCAGTGTTGCCTCCCATGAAATCCCCAAAGAGTGTTTTGATGACTTTGGAGAGTTTCAAGGCGAAAAGCCCAAAATCAGCAAATTCGACTTTTTAGTAGCCAATTCACAAAGCAAAATGAAGTCCAGTGAAGAAATGATCAAAAGTGAGCTGGCAACCTTTGACCTTTCTGTTCAAGGTAAGTAGCTTCAAGGTGGGTTGTACTACTGTGGTCTTACTCACGGAGGTGTTACATACTCTTTCTAAAGAAGAAAATGCCGATTCCTGTTTTAGAAGGAAGTAGATTTTGCACCTCTTGAAATCAGAGTCCATTTCAGGTGGCTATAATGAAGGTTTCCCTGAAACTGAACTGATGTCAAATCAGTGTCTCCTGACTTTTTTGGGTTGAACATTAGCGTAGCAGGAGTTACTATCAGCTTACTTGCTTAAAAGAGTACTATTTTTAAAACTTAAGAAAAGATTAAACCAAGTATTGTAGCATAGGCCCCTGAAAGGCTAAGGCAGGAGGATCACAAATTCAAACCCAGCCTGGGGAACCGAGCAACTTAATGAAATGCTGTCTCAAAATAAAAAGATAAAGAACAAAGGATTTAACTCAGTGCTAAGACTCAGAGTTCATTCTCTACCATGGGAATAAGAGCATCATACTAAATAGGAAAAGGCAGAGTTCAATCTCTACTACTGGGGGGTAAAAAGAAGAATGTGTCTTTTCAGAAAGCAAGCGTGGTATCACCACAGCTATTATCTCTGGTTGCTGGCAGCCTCTTTTGGTCCAGCGGCTGCAATATGGTGGCTCTGGATCTACATCCAGCATGCAGATCTGTTTTGCATGATCTCTAAAATAATACAGTCAGTGCCAGTAATTAAAGATTATAGGATTTCACAGTCTGGATTTCTAACTCTTCCTGGAAAGACCTACTATGGCAGCAGTAGGCCTGCCCCGTGCCTTGATGAGCCAGCTGACACTAAGTATCATTACCTCCACCGGGGAGCAGGCTTCTCCAGCTTACCAAGGCCTCATTTCTTGTCTCCAGCTGCTTTGACATTGACTTTACTCACCTGTCTCTGAAGGCCTCTGAGTTTGCCTCACCTGGTTCAGTTTAGTGCCTGTGGAGCTACGCTTGAACGCTGAGTAATCAGGGCCTTTTGTCGTCACTTCCTCCTCCCAGGATCACACAAGAGGAGCTTGAGCCTGGGGGATAAAGAAATAAGCCGGGCCTCTCCTTCTCCGGCGCAGGAGCAGCCTTTCAGAGACCGTGCCAGCACGCTGAGTGAGAAGCCAGCTTTGCCTGTCATCCGTGACAAGTACAAAGATCTGACTGGAGAGGTAGAGGTAAGCAGGGTGGTTTCACACAGAGGAGCTGAGTCTGGGGCTGAGGACTCTTGTATAGAGTAGTGAGGGGGAGAGACCCCAGGCACCGGATATAATAGCTATAGTTGAAGTGAAGATACCGGCACAGTACTTTTGGATGTAAGTACTTCCCAGGTGTGGCTTCAGCTGAAAGTAGCCGTAGACCCTAAAACTGGTGTTATTTGTGGGACCCCATGAGAAGGAAAGCGTCTGAGATGTTTTTTGAGTGCTTACACTTTGCATTCTTGCTGAATGTTGGAACACCAAAATAGTGGAAAGGGAGAACACGTTCTGAATGGGTCTTCTGCTATTTCCGTTGCCTCTGCGCAGTCCTGTGCTGCCTGGCATGCTTGACTCTCCTTTCTGCGCTCAGGACACCTGCCTGTGTGTGAGTGCACACACACAGAACGTGGCTGTGACGTGCTTGAAGAGAGCCATACGGCTGGCACAGTGCGACGATATTTATAAGGAAGGAGGGAAGCTGCCTTGAAATATTTTCCTCAGATTAGCAAGTTGTGTGCTCAGAAGTTCCACCTACTAGTCTTTTAAAATAATTGCTAGTGGGTTCAGAAAAGATGAAGTGCTTTTCCAAAAATGGTTGTAATAAAAAAGATTCTTGGGGTTGGAGGAATAGCATGGCAGTTAAAGCTCTTGCCTGACAAGCGCAAGGCCCTGAGTTCGGTTCCCAGCACCACATAAGCCAGGTGTGGTAGTACGCGCCTTTAATTCCAACACTTGAGAGGCTGAGGCAGGGGGATTGCTGTGAATTTGAGGCCTGCCTGGCTCTGCAGTGAATTCAGGACCAACCTGGACTACAGAGTGAGACCCTGTCCCAAAAAAAAAAAAAAAAGAGTCTCCCAAGGTTTCTTTATGAACAGAAGTTATAAGTAGAAGACTCCAAGCTTACATGTTTAACCCGGTTCTTTTGATAAAATCTACAGGAAAATGAGAGATACGCGTATGAGTGGCAGAGATGCCTGGGGAGCGCCCTGGAGGTGAGGATGTCTCTCTGTGTTCACTTGGAGTGTGTACACCTTCTTTTGAAGGACAAAGGCAAATGTAGGGGACCCTTACTTTCATAATCCTGTACAACATGAAAGACATGTCCCAAGTAAGGTTGCTTTTATGCTTAACATAATAAACGATGGCTTGTCAGTTGTCCCATCTGTCACTGTTCAAGAAATAGCTAAGTGAGCTGGCCCAGTGAAGCAGACCTTTGATCACAGCTGTTTGAGAGGCTGAAGCAGGAGGAGCACAAGTTCAAGCCCAGCTCAGGCAACTTAACAAGACCCATCTCAAAAAGAAAAATTGTCTGAGAGGCTGTGGCTGCAGCTCAGTGTGAAGGCCCTGAGCTTGGTCCCCAGAATGCCACACAAAAGAAAAAAGGAAAAAAGAGAGAGGTAACATTATCTTTGCCTAAATGAAAATAATATTTAAAGAACTTCTGTCTTTTTTCTTGCAAAGTACTAAAAAGTGGTTTTTTCGAGGTTAGAATTGGGTTCTCAGGGGCTGGAGGAATGACTCAGCAGTTAAAATGCTTGCTTAGCAAGCACTAGGTCAAGTGCTAAGTACCCGAGTTCGATTCCCCAGCACCACATAAGCTGGGCGTGGTGGTACACGCCTGTAATCCCAGCACTTGGGAGGCTGAGGCAGGAGGATTGCCCTGACTCTCCAAGGTCAGCCTGGGCTCCATAGTGAGTTCAGGACCAGCCTGGACTACAGAGCAAGACCCTGTCTCAAAAAAAAAAAAAAAAAAAGAATTGGGTTCTCAGACCGTTTGCGCCTAGGTATATGTGTACCTCGGTCAGCTGTGGCTTTTTACACTGCTTGGCTTTCCCGCTGGGTTTTCTACTAATAGTAAATTGATTTGCAGTGACCTTTTTCGGTTATATAAGGTGATGTGATTTCATTTCTTGTAGGTCATTAAGAAGGCAAATGATACCTTAAATGGAATTAGCAGTAGTACTGTTTGTACAGAAGTTATTCAGTCAGCTCAAGGCATGGAATATTTATTAGGTATGTTCTTTTGGTTTCTTAGTAAAAATCATGACTGGGGCTGGAGAAATGGTATAGCAGTTAAAGCACTTGTATGAGTCCCTGGGTTCGATTTCTCACCACCACATAAAGCTGGGTATGGTGGCACATGCCTGTAATCTCAGCACTTGGGAGGCTGAGGCAGGAGGATTGCCAAGTTCAAGACTAGCCTGGGCCACATAGTGAGTTCAGGACCAGCCTGGGCTACAAAGTGAGACTCTGTCTCAAAAAAAAAAAAAAGACAATATTATTACCTGTTTCACTTACGTTAAGTGTTATAAGCTACATCTTTCAAGCTGCAAATGTCATTAAGTAGTATCTGCATTTATAAAGAAGACACTGAAGTCATAGGCAGTGACAACTATGACACCTAAAATCTCTACAGTTAAGTTTTCAGGTCTTTGTTGTATATAATAGCAGCAATGTAAATTATATTTGTTACTGATTTATCGAAAAGTTTGCATTAGTGAGGCATGAAATTGAAGTCATTTTCTCCCCAGTCAGCTCCTTACCGTGCCCTGTAGGCGCTCCCCATCTGCTGCTCCCTAGCAGATGCCCTGACTTCCTGCCGCCTTCAGCCGGACACACTGTCCAGCACGAAGCCTCAGTCCTTGCCTGGTCGGTGTGGCTGCCTCCTTCCCTGCCCTCCTCCCTCCCCCTCCCCCGCCCAGGCTTTACCTCGGCCAGAGGCACTCGTGCCAGAGCCTGATCTTTTCCAGATCTTCACCTGATGTCACCTCAGTGATGTTTTCTCTGGCCTCCATTTCTCAAGTGGCATCTTCCCTCCCTGGCACTTCCTATCCTTGCTTCTACTTGGTTTTTTTTCCTTAGCCCTGTCACCTTTAATCTTACAAATGTCACTGAACATTATTTTTACTGTTACATTTTTACTGGTTCTTGTCTTTATGTCTCCCTTCACCATGATAAACATTCAAGAAGGCAGGGATTTTGGTCTGGTTTTTTCACTGCTGTGCCCCTAACGCCTGTAGTCTGTGGCATGTGAAGAAGAACACTCAGTATTTGCTGGATAAGTGGACAGTGGAGGGACAAAGTCTCTTCCTTCCTTATCGCCTCACTTTATTTCCTCTCCTTCTTTTCTAACAAGCAGAAGATTATACCATATTAGCAGATGACCACCAGGAAAGAAATGTGCCTGTCTTTCCCTCCAGCAGGTTTCCCAGTACCTGTGGAAGATTCTCTTTATAAGCCCCTCACTTCTTAGGGGAGCAATATTCCAGCCCTTCCTTCAGGGAAAGAAAAGGGAAGGCCGTAGTGCTATACACAAGGCCAGTGGTCCCTTGGAATCTCCAGTATTCGTTACAGAAGCTGGAGTGACATGCCTGGTTACAGGAGTTGGGGATATTGGCAGTTGTTCCTAGAATGTGGAGGTACTTGGTACTCCTCCTCTCTGCTTGGAGAACTCAGCCCCAATTTGGAGACCACTGGGAAATAGCTGTTCTCCACCCTGTC
Source organism: Ctenodactylus gundi (assembly GCA_004027205.1). Classification (NCBI taxonomy): domain Eukaryota; kingdom Metazoa; phylum Chordata; class Mammalia; order Rodentia; family Ctenodactylidae; genus Ctenodactylus; species Ctenodactylus gundi. The sequence goes on from PVKB01000779.1 coordinate 443,159, forward strand.
AAGTGTATAAAATATTTGTGAGGCCACAAGTTTAGGAATCCTTGAGCTTCAGAAGGGTCGGATAATTCCTGTTTTCAGCCAAGTAAAGGAACTTTCCCAGATTCACACAAAAATTCATACATAAACCTGGGGGGGGGGGGGACCCCTAATAACTTACACAGTGACTATTGTTCTCCAGGCCCTGTTTAAAGTTTTTTACAATGTTAACCTACTTATTCCTCTCGCACACCTCTTGCAGAGGTACTGTCGTTATTCCGACTCCGCAGATAGGGAAAACAAGGCAAAGAAAGGTTACGTGACTTGCTCAAAGGTTGCTTGGCTAGTAAGAAGTAGAGCTGGGACTTGAACCCAGGCGGTTGATCTGTGCTTTTGCCAGTAGGTAGTAATGCAGTGCTGGGAGGTGGATGGTCAGAGAGCCATAAGGAGGCTCACTCTGTCTGTGAGTCACCGTGGCGTTCCAGCCCGCGCAGCCGCGAGCCGGTGCTGCCGTGTCTCACTCGTCTTTCTCTCGGCGCTCCGACACCTGACGCTCTACGCTCTCCCTTCGACAGGTGTTGTGGAGGTGTACAGAGTGACCAAGCGTGTGGAGCTGGGGATAAAGGCCACCGCCGTGTGCAGTGAGAAGCTGCAGCAGCTGCTGAAGGACATCGATAAAGTGTGGAATAACCTGATTGGCTTCATGTCCCTCGCCACACTCACCGTAAGCCAATGCGCAGTTGTCTCGCAGGCAGCTCAGCCGCTGCTTTTCCCTCTAGAAACCCGCGTTACGAAACCCGGAGTTCTCATTCTCCTGTGGTGCCTGCCACGTCATGTTGCATTAAAGGGGGAAGATGACGCGAACTGTTCACTACATAGTGCCAGGTTGCCCCTGGAGAGCTCTGCGACTCCCTGTACCCACGTAAAATGAGGCTGTGGAGCAGCCACTCTAACTGTGTCCTTCTAAGTTCACACAACACCCCCCCCACACACACGTAAGTTTTGTTAGAAAAAGAAATTAGTTTGAGTTCTTCCCTTTGCACTTATGTTTCTGTATGTGGTCTTTTAGAAAAGCTATATGGAGTTAAGTGTGGTGATCATGCCTCTCCCAGCAGTTGGAAAGATCTCAAGTTCCTGGGCAGCTTGGCAAGAGCCAAGGTCCTAGGTTCACTCCTCAGCACTAAATTAATTTGTTAACTACTTAATTAAAAAAAAAAAGTACCTGGGAGTGAGGCCTATGGCTTAGAGACATAGAGTGCTTGTCCTACCCGGGGTGAGGCCGGGGTTCAGTCATATATTCATGAGTGCATGGCTGCCATTCCATTTTTGTTGGTTTGTTGGTTTGTTGTTTTGCAGTATTGGGTTTGAACTCAAGGCCTTCACACTGAGCTGCATCCTCAGCCTCTCTCTCTCTCTCTCTCTCTCTCTCTCTCTCTCTCTCTCTCTCTCTCTCTCTCTCTGTGTGTGTGTGTGTGTGTGCTGAAGCTGTAGCCTTTTTTGTATTACATCTTGATCGTTTTCACTTCCTATTTCCCTTCCCACCATCTCATGCCACCCATCTCCTTTTCCTCTCAAAGTCTACTTAACCTTCTTCCGTCTCTCTTTTGCTATTTTATGGTATGATTTTCTCATATTCAAAAAACCATATGATACTTAACTTTCTATGTCTCACAGTATATCCTACATTTTCCTACAAATTATTCCATTTTTTCTTTCTTTATGGTAGAGTACTCTATTGTGTAAATATACTGTATCTTCTGTATCCATTCATCTGTTGATAGATATATCAGTTGCTTCCAAGATTTGGCTGTTATAAATTTTGCTGCTATAAACATGGGTATACATGTATCACTCTTACATAATGACTTTTAACTCTTTGGGGAAAATACCCAGAAAAAATATACTCAGCCTCATTTTTCTCAGGCTGGTCCTGAACTGACTATCTAGTCCAGGCTGGCCTTGGACTCACAGCAATTCTCCTGCTTCTGCCTCCCTAGTGCTAGGATTACAGACGTGTGCACCATGCCCACCTTTATGGGTGCTGGGGAATCAAACTAGGGCCTTGTGCTCACTAGACAAGTGCTTTAACTGCTGCACCATTCCTCCAGCCCTTGAGGTTGTCTTGCTGAGTTTCTCAGGCAGGACTCGGACTTAGGATTCTCTTGCCTCCGTCTCCCAGAATGCTGGAGTTGCAGGCATGTTCTTACACCCCAACTGCCATTATATTTTTATGTGGTTTTCCAGATAGCATTTAACTTTATGAGAAGCTCTACAGTGTTCCAAGTGATGATTTGCTGTTTCCATTTTCATCACATATAAGATGATCGTCTCTTTTGATCACCTATTGATAACTTTAAGGTTACTAACTTTACATATCTCATATTTGCAGTAGACTTAGATACGTAACATATATAGGCTATTCAGTTGGTCGCTCATGATACCCTTAATTTCACAAAGATCAAGAATCTTTCTTCCTCTCAAAGCCAGAATAAATATGCTATTTCTTTTTAATTTTTTTAATGCTGTGACCCATCTTGTTGCAGCTGCGTGAGAGAAAGCAGTTCTCACTGCTCGGAACCGGCAGTCATGTGAACACACAGCCGTCGCAACGGCCTGTCGTCAGCCCAGATCTCACTGTGATTATGTTGCTTCTGAGTCTGATTTGATAATGTAACATCATATAGAGTTTGTAATTTGTGTCAGCATGTGTGTCTGTATGTGCGCACACATGTGAACTGTAATAGTAGTAATGGGGATTGAGTCCAGAGCCTTCGTGCTGAGCTACGTCTCAGCCCATTCTTTAGTTTTGATTTTGAGACAAGGTTTCGCTAAGATGCTACATTTCTCAGACTGGGCTCCCACTTGCTGTCCTAGTGCTGTATACTGCCATATTGCTGGGTTTACAGACCTGCTCCTTCTGAACGTCCTTGAACTGCCCTCTGCATAAGGAGTGGTGGTCTCTACTCTTTTTGTCTTCTCTTCTTTTATTTATTTACGTATTTATTTATGGTACTTAGCATCCAGCCCAGGGCCTTGCCATTGAGCCACAGCCCATCCTGTTGTTTATTTTTGGTTTTGACACAGTCCCACTAAGTTCCCAGGCTGGACTCAAACTTGCAGTCTGCCTGCCTCAACCTCCCACAGTGCTGGGATTGTAAGCCTGTGCCCCCAGGCCTGCTGTACGGATAGCACATACTCTATAGAAGAAAATACAGTGTGACTTGTCGTGAAGAAGCCTCACTGCAGCAGAGCTAGGAAGAATAGCTGCACGGATACAAGTGACAGTGCAGCATCTGCATAGTTCTGCCGTAATGCATGAAACTAGACGGATTCTAGGGATTCTGGGTTAGAGCTCAGAGCAGGAAGGTCATTCCCGGAGACAGGTGTGGGAAGCCAAAGCTCTTCACGCCACACTGCCCTTGGGAAGGTGAGTTCCATAATGGACCACACTGCTGGCTGAGGCTGTTTGACTTCACTGCCGTTACCAGTAATTGTGGTTACCATGAATTATTCTGAGTTTAGGATCCACCAGACATTAATCCTGGTAGCAACCCAGTGAGACCAGCAGTAGAGTCCTTATGTTTGCAGGTGAAGAAATCAGGGTTCAGAGAATATAAATGTCACCAAACTGAGAAATCTGAGATTTGAATCTGCATCATTGTTTCAAAAATCCATCCTCCTTCCAAAAATGTTATGTCTGATGGTCAGGGTGCTGAAAAAAGTCTTGTTTTTTTCCTATGAAGATTTCATGACACTCTTCTCCCCGCTCCCATCGTGGTGCCACAGATGGGACGCTGGGCCTAGCACCTGCTAGGCAGGCGCCCTACCACCGAGCTGTGTCCCGAGCAAGACTATTCCTTCCCTGCAAAATCCAGTATGTAACTCATGCATTTAGTATTAAGAAGGCCCTAGCTTCAATCTCCAGCACCCAAGAAAAAAGATAAGTGCATTCCTTTGCTCCAGGGAAGAAGCCCCCAGATGCAGCTCCATCCCAGTAGGGATGTGTGGCTGAGAGAAGCAGAGTACAACACTTGGACTCCAAATTATGGCTCCTTGATGTTTTTCTAAGATGAATATTAGATAGGCAAAAAGTTTCCCATTCTCTTGTGTAACGCTCTTTGTCCACCGTTGAGACGCCCTCTTGTGGCAGAAGCATTCACTTCTCTGAGCACACAGATGCGGAGGAGCTTGGTTCTGTCAAGAGCTACAAAGGTATCCGTCTATTGTAGGGAGATGCGATGCTCTGATGGTGAGTCCCTGATGAGTTGTGGCCTAAGCTTTTAGCTCATGGACGTGCACTGAATTTTGTTAGATTTGAAACAAAGAATTCAGTTGTTGAAAGCCAAACTAACCAATTTTGCTATGTAAAATCTAAGAGAAGAGAAAGAAATGTTTTTTGCCAGTTCAACTGGAAATCATAGATGCTCTGATTCCACCATTACCTTCAATACTCGGGAGATTCTCCTTGGTAATGCTTTTTCAGTGTAAACCAAGCAGTATATTTCAGAATATTTCCTACTGCCGTGACTTTTCAAAGAAAATCACCCTTTTTTGAGAAAGGATCACGCTTTGTAGCTCAGGCTGGTCCTGAACTCATTATGGAGCCTAGGCTGACCTTGGACTAATAGCAGTCCTCCTGCTTCAGCCTCCCAAGTGCTTAGATTACCAGCGCACACCACCATGCCCAGTTTATGTGGTGCTGGGGAATCGAACCCAGGATCTTGAGCTTGCTAGGCAGGCACCTCAACCGCTGAGCTATTCCTCCAGTTGTCCCCCCCCCCCCCAAATAAATTATTTTTAAAGACAGCCTGCAAAAGCCATACTTTTTTCTACAGTTATAGCCACTGATCTGTGTCAAGCTGTTACCATATAGTATAATCCCCATGCTTGTAGAGGTGTCCTGAGCAACAATTATTTATTTGTTATTAATGTTGAGTGTTTTTGTTTTATTTATTTATTTATTTATTTATTTTTGAGGCAAAGTCTCACTCTGTAGCCCATGCTGGCCCTGGACTCAAGGCAATCCTTCTGCCTCAGTTTCCTGAATGCTGGGATTACAGGTGTACACTACCATGCCTGGCGTATGTGGTGCTGGGGAATCAAACTCGTTAACTTAGCACTTGAAGTAGCACTTGCTAGACAAGTGCTTTTTTTTGAGACAAGGTCTCAAAAAATAATTCAGGCTGGCCTTGAATTCACAGCAGTCCTGCCTCTACCTCCCAAGTGCTGGGATTATAGGCATGAATAGTGGCTTACGTGGTACTGGGGAATTGAACACAGGGCCTTGGGCTTGCTAGGCAAGTGTTCTAACTGCTGAGCTGTTCCTCCAGCCCTAGGCAAGCACTTTAACCACTGAACCATTCCTCTAGCCCCTGTTTTTGTTTTATTTACTTATCACATCCTTTACCCCTTCCTACACCCTCAACCAGGAGTGTTAACTTTATCATTTAAAAGATTATTCTGATCATTAGGTAAATTTATGCAGAGCCTTATGGTTTTCATTAAAAATTACAGTATGACCTTCATATTTGCTTTCCTTATGCCTTATTCAGTAAACAGATATTAAAGAACTTTTATTAATTGTACTGATTTCAAGATTCAATTTTCCTAGACTCTATTTCCCATATTAGTCCTGATTCAATGGCATGATGAATTTCTGTCATGTAGATCACAGAGGTGATACTGTTTTCTATGGTTTGTCAAAATGATTAATTGTGATAATCATTTAGACTGTCATTTCCTTTCCAGAGCACTTTTTTTTTTTCTTTTTCTTTTTTTTGAGTCAGTGTCTTGATCTGTAGCCCAGGCTGGTCCTGAGCTCACTATGTAGCCCAGCCTGGGCCTTAGACTCAGGACAATCCTCCTGTCTCAGCCTCCCTAGTGCTGGGATTACAGGCATGTACCACCAAACCCAGCTTCCAAAGTACTTTTAATCCAGCTTTTAGAGTCCCAACACCTACTGAGAGAGAAAATTAGGACAAGCAAAATTGTTACCATTTTTCAAATCACAGACTGGAGAATAAACAAGTCATAGCACCAGCCACTTCTATATTTGACCAAAGTGGCCATGATTGCACTAAAAGAAAAGAAAGTTGTCCTCTGACTTAGCTAAAACCATGTAAATTTATTTCAGTCACCTAAACCAGAGTCCTCTTGTCATATTTGAACTTAACTACACACCTTGCATGTATCCTTTCTGCCCTAGATGTAGTTTAAGAAAGGTTTGTAGAGGCCAGCCTGGTGCTACAGCCTGTAATCCCAGTGCTGTGGAGGCTGGTGAGGCAGGAGAATTGCAAGTTTGAGTGCAACCTGGGCAATTTAGCAACGTAGGGAAATTCTGTCTCAAACAATTTTTAAAAGGGGAGGGATGGGGCTAAAGGAATAGCTCAGCAGTTAAAACACTTGCCTAGCCAGCGCTACATAAGTGCCAAGTACCGGAGTTCAATTCCCCAGCACCACATAAACTGGGCATGGTGGTGCACACTGTAATCTCAGCACACCTGTAATCTCAGCATTTGGGGAGGCTGAGGCAGGCAGATTGTCCTGAGTCCAAGGTCAGTCTGGGCTACATAGTGAGTTCAGGACCAGCCTGGGCTACAGAGTGAGACCCTGTCTCAAAAAAAAAAAAAAAAGTGTAGCTACTAGTTTTGTAGGAATTTGATCAGGAATTGTCCTGGGTCACTTCAGGACTAAAGAAGATAAACTAGCCACGTCACCATGCCACACTTCCAGATCCCCGAGCACCTGGAGCTGAGGGCCCTGTTTCCGCCTCACTTCGGCATCCATGCACATGGTCCAGTGGAGGGAGGGCCGCTTGGATTCACTGTCAACTTTTGGTTAATTTCAAAAACAAGTGTAGTTTTGTTATAAATGCTGATGTTTCCATGTTAAAACCAAGACATTATTTGAGAATTCACACTTGTCTGTCAGATTTGAGAGATTTCTTTGCTGCATATTGCAGATCATCTCTTCAACTGTATATGACTCAATATAATGACCATAAAAACAGTACACTTTTTTTTTTTGAGACAGGGTCTTGCTCTGTAGCCCAGGCTGGTCCTCAACTCACTATGGAGCCCAGGCTGGCCTTGGAGTCACAGCAGTTCTCCTGCCTCAGCTTCCAGAGTGCTCAGATTATAGGGTACACCACCATGCCTCGGACATCTTAATTTCTGAAGCCAACGAAATTGGTAGCCCTCCAACTTTCTCAGACTTGGTCTTCTGCAGTACTGGGAATCAGATCCACAGAAGTGCGTCTCCGCCCCTTTTTGTTGTTTGTTATTTGGAGGCAGGGTCTTTCCAAGTCCTTAAATTGCCTGGGATAGCCCTGTGCTTGAGGTTCTCGTGCCTCAGCCTCCCAGAGAACTGGGATTATAGGAATGTGCCACTGTGTTCCGGAACTTTCTCACTGATTAACTGCCCTGCTCTTATTTCTGGTTCTTAATACAAGACCCTTGTTTTCTGGGTTTGTTTTTGTTGTTGTTTTTGTTTTTTGAGAGGGGGAGGTCTCACTCTGTAGCCCAGGCATCCTCCTGCCTCAGCCTCCCAAGTGTTGGGATTACAGGCGTGTGCCACCACGCCAAGCTTATGTGGTGCTGGGGAATCGAATTCAGGGTCTTCAGCTTGCTAAGCAAGTGCTTTAACTGCTGAGCTATTCCTCTAGCCCTTATTTTTTACTTTGAGACAGAATCTGCTAAGTTGCCCAGGCTGGGCTTGAACTTGTGATCCTCTTCTTTAAGCTTATCCAGAGTGCTGGAATTATAGGCATGCGCTATCATATCCAGCTAAAGAAAACATTCTTAATAATCAGTTGACTATGCAATTTATAGTAAGTAGGATTGTATGTGTTGTTATTTGTAAATTGTGGGCTGTATATCTTCTTTTTTTCCCTCTTGTTCTCTTTTGTGCATAAGTGATGGGGATAAGCCATGAGTTTAAAACTTGGCTAAGATTTCTCAGAAGACCGCATGCCCCAGAACTCATCATTGTGGTGCCTTCATTGCCCACTTTGTGTGTATGTGTACATATATATCTATACACTTGCTGTTTTTCTTTTTTTTTCTTTTTTGATACAGGGTTTCACTTTGTAGTTCAAGCTGGTCCTGAACTCACTCTATAGCCCGGGTTTAGCCTCCAACTCGTGACAGTCCTCCTGCCTCATCCTTCCGAGTGCTGAGATTACAAGTGTGCACCACCATGCCTGGCTTATGTGGTGCTGGAGAACGAACCCAGGGCCTTGAGCTTGCTAGGGAAGCATTTAACCTCTGAGCTATTCCTCCAGTCCTCCTCTTCTTCTTTTTTCTCTGTACCAGGGATTGGACTCGGGGCCTTCACACTGACTTACATACCCAGGCTTTAACTTTTTTTTTTTTTTTTTTTTTTTTTTTTTTTTTTTTTTTTTTTTTTTTTTTTTTTTTTTTTTTTTTTTTTTGAGACAGGGGTTTGCTCTGCAGTCTTGGCTAGTCCTGAACTCACTATGTAGCCCATGTTGGCCTTCAACTCATGGTAGTCCTCCTGTTTCAGCTTCTTGAGTGCTGGGATTACAGGTGTGCACTACCATGTCCAGTTTATATGGTACCAGGGAATCTAATCCAGGGCCTTATGCTTGCTAGACAAGTGCTTTAACCTCTATACTATTCCTCCAGCCCCTAATTTTATTTTTAATTTTTGAGACAAGGCCCCACTATGTCACTAAATTGCCTCATCTGGGCTTGAATTTGTAATCTTCCTGCCTCAGCCTTTCAGGTGCTGGACTTACACAAGTATGTACTGTGACACCTGGCCTGTGTGTGTGGCTTTTATTCATTTTTCTTTTATTTTTTCCCACTATTTTTATTAATATACAAATGTAATACATAGAATTTACAATGAATTTGGGTGTTTCGTACATCTATGTATCACATCGACTTCACAATCCCTTCCCATCTTCTACCCTCCCACCTCCTCCCTGTCCCTTCCCCCGGCTCCAGCTATCACTTCATATGGTTCCAAAGAATGTCTGTGTTCTGGGTTTTCCAAGTCCAAGAAACCATACGGTGTTTAACATATTAATCTTCCACGCCTAAGTCATTTCACTCAAGTCACCACTCTACCCCAGCTTCCTATTCCTCTAATGGGTTCACAGTAGTCAAATCTTGATATCTCCTCTCTGAATCCAACCAATCCCTTCATTGGGATATTCACCCAAAGTTTTTTTTCCCATATTTTCCTACATCTTTGTTGCTAATGTTAAACCTGGCCTTACCCACTAGTTCACACTAGAAAATAATTATAAGCATGTAGTTCAAAAGGATAGTTAATTTGGGAAAGAATAAAAATAATAAATAAATAAAATTCAATTGCCTTATCTGAATACTGGAAGGTGCATATTTGTACATTCACAAGGTTATGTTTACATCAGTTTTCTTAGGATAAACTTTCATTAGTGACCTAATAAGTGAATTGCTACAACCAAACAAAGTTAAAACTATATCACATTGCTACATTAAATGAACTTAAATCTATACCACATAAATATACTTGAAGTGACAGGCATGTAGGCAAATCTAGTTATTTCTTAATTTCCTAACTTTCATATCTTATTTACTCATATTTCACTGATTACTAACCTACTTTTTTCTCAGCTCATTCTCCTCTAGCTGTTGTCCCTTTTTCTCTGAGGTCATTGGTGTCGCTGGTCTCCCTTTCACTGTCCAAGTTTCCTTTATTTTCTGCAACGCTGGCTCAGTGGCTACAAATTCCTTTAAGCTGTCTCTGTCATGGAAAGTTTTAAGTTCTACCTTTAAGTTAAAAGATAATTTTGATGGATATGGCAGTCTTGGCTGGCATCTATGTTTTTTTAGTGCTTGAATGATATTGCTCCACGATTTTCTTGCTTTTAGAGTTTGGACTGAAAAATCTGCCATTATCCTGATGGGTTTATCTTTGTAGGTCACCTTCTGTTTTTCTTTTACCGCTTTTAGTATTTTCTCTTTGTGTTGGGTTTCTAGAATTTTAATTATGATGTGTCATGAGGAGGATCTCTTCTGATCAAAGTTGTTTGTTCTTTATGCCTGCAAAAGTTCCATGTTCATTTCTCTTCTTAGATTTGGGAAATTTTCTTCCATTATTTCATTAAACATGTCCTTTAAGCCTTTTGTTTTGTCCTCAGTCTTCTCCTGGATTCCCATAATTCTGAGGTTATTTCTCCTTGAATCATCTATCAGTCGTTGTAATGACCCGCTTTATTTACTTTGTATTCTTCATGGCCTGTATGTTGCAGCTTAGTCTCTTTATTTTCTAGGTCTGACATACTATTCTGAAGTTGTTTAAAGTGGTTGCTTATTATTACCTGTGTGTTTTTCATTTCCTGAATATCTGCATTCAATTTTTCTATATCTCTGTTGTGTTCGTCTCTAATTTCTTTTGTCTTCATTATCTTCTGGTATATTTCTTCTCTGGTCTCCTCTAGTTGCTTTTCAAGGCTTGCTTTTTGCTTATCTATGTATTGGTGTAGCTCTTTTGCTGTCTGTTTAATTTCCTGCTTTAATTCCCGGTTTAATTCACTGAATTTCTGGGCCCAGAAGATGCCATCGTTTTTGCCATATTCATCTTTATTTACCCTGACTTCATCTCCTGGGGTTTCAGGTCTTTTTGTAGGAGATTTGTGCCTGTGCTTCCCCAATTCTTCTTTGGTCTCCTCTAATTCCTTTTCAAGGCTTGCTTTATGCTTAGCTAAGTGTTCTTGTAGTTCTCGCGCTATCTGATTTATTTCCTTTTTTGCTTCCCAGTTTAACTCCACCTTTAATTCCTGTTTTAATTCACTGACTATCTGGGCCCAGAGGTTACCATCATTTTTGTCCTTTTCTTTGGGTTCTGCAATTTCAGCACCCCTTGCACCCTGCCCTGGGGAATCAGATCTTTTTGTATGAGATTTGTTACCACGTTTTCCCATGGTACTGCTGCCTCTGACTGTCTCTGGTGTGTGCAGGAAAAGTGAATGGCTCCTGCTGACGTTGCTGCCTGCGACGGCTGTTGAGTCCCATTTCTGGTCTGGGATTCTGGGATCTTCTCTAGGGCAAGCGCACACTGCATTTATAGTACAAACACCCGTGGGTTGGTTCTTCTGAGGCCGCCCGCAGCCAATGATTCCGACTAGTTCGGTCCGCTCTTACCTCGGGCTGAGGTCTGGCCTCTGGACCTTGTTTGTGATCTGTGGGTGCCGGCAGCATGGCGCCGGGGTCGGCTGCTTCTGCCCCGCCCACAGCCTCTTCTCCCGTTGTTGTGTGCTCCGTCCTCTCCAGCTCCATTCAGTCACATGTTCAGTTCCCCACAAGCGTTCCTCCATCCGCCGCTGCCTGCCGTTTGCCGCCGACTGCGGCGGCTTACTGGACTGTGGGGATTTATTTTTTTTTCCCCCTCCGGTTTTGATGATCCTTCGGAGTTTCTGGCCTCCCACTGGTCGCCTTTCAGTTTCTGGGTATGCGCCTCTCTTTCCTAGCTACACCAAACATGCTTTTTCTAACTATCTTCTTGACTATTTAAGTGAGTTGATGAGACTTTGTGCAGTGCTGTTACTCATCCGTCATCTTGACCAGAAGCCCCTGTGGGCTGTATATCTTCTGTACCAGTAAAGTTCGTGGTGACCTTACTGACAGCTGGACACAATGGGGCATGCCTATTTCCAGCTACCCGGAAGCTCAGGCAGGAGAACTGCAAGCTCTGAGGCTAGCCTGACAGCTTGGCAAGACCCTGTCTCAAAGCAAGAGGAAGTAAAGGTCTGGGGCTGCAGCTCAGGGGCAGAGTGTTGCGAAGCATCTCCAGAGCTGCCGAATATAAATAAATGTGCAGGTGAGGGGGGGTGTGGATGCTTTTTGTTCCCTTTCAGGAAATTAGTTTTCAGTGATGGAAGGGGATGGACCCCACAAGGAATTATGCAGCCTAGAATGTCAGTGGTTGAGAAAACAGATTGTATTATTTTTAAAATTTCTTTACATTAAGAATTCAACTCTTCGGGACTTAAGGAATGGCATAGTGGTTAAAGCGCTTGTCTGGGTTCGATTCCTCAGCACCACATAAAGCTGGATGTGGTTGTGCACACCTGTAATCCCAGCACTTGGGAGGCTGAGGCAAGAGGATTACCAAATTCAAGGCTAGCCTGAGCTACATAACAAGTTTAAGACCAGCCTGGGCTACGGAGCCAGACCCCCTCTCTCTCTCAAAAAAAAAAAAAAAAAAGAATCCAACTCTTCTGAATCTTTTTCTTGCCTTTTTTTTGTGGTGTTGCTATTCACATTTATTTAATTGAAGAGTAACTTCCATATGATGACATATATAGTCAGATATGGTGACACATACCTGTAATCCTAGCACTTGGGAGGGCTGAGGCAGTAGGATTTTCAGTTCAGGGCCATTCTGGACTTAAAAATATGTACAGATCTGAAGAGTATATTTGGATTAATTTTTTGTGTGTTTTTTATTTTTTGTGGTACTGGGGATTGAACCTAGGGTCTTTGTACTGTAAAAAAAAATTTTTTGAGACAAGGTCTTGCTCTATAGTTTAGTTTGGTTCAACTCACTATGGAGCCCAGCCTGATCTTGAACTCACTCTAGCAATCCTCCAGTCTCACCCTCTTGTGCTAGGATTATAGGCTTATGCCACCATTCCCAGTTTATGTGGAGCTGGGAATCGAACTCAGGCCTTGTGTCTACTAGGCAGGTACAATAACTGCTGTGCTATTCCTTTAGCAACCCCCCCACCCCCAGCCCTTGTAGGCTTGTTTTGGGCAAATACAGCCATGTAATTCATACCCCATGCATATAGGAGATATTTTTGTCATTCCCTATAGTTCATTCTTGCCCAATCAACCCTCTGATCTGAATACAAAGCAGCCATTGATCAGGATCCTATCACCAATAAATTTGCCTGTCCTAGTACTTTATATAAATGAAATTGTGTTGATAAATGATGTTATGTTGAATGTACGTGTTCTTATGTCTGGTTTCTTTTACTTAGCATAATGATTTAGAATTCACCCATGTCATATCAGTTTGATGCTTTATTGCTGAGTCAGAGTCTGTTGTATTAGTGCATCATGGTTGGTTTGTCCATTTTCTTACTTATAGACACTTGTGCTAGTTCCAGCTTTGGATACATGGATAAAGCTGCTATGAATATTGTTTTTTACGCAAAACTTGTTGACATACATTTTCATTTCTCTTGAATAAGTATCTAGGAGTGAAATTAAAAGGTCATGTATTAGTTGTACATTTAACTTTTAAGAAATAGCTTTCTAAAATTCGGATCCGCCTTTTTAATCATTATACTCTTCAAGTTTCATAGGGTTGTTTCTGTAAAGAATAATTTAGATATCTGTGAAGAGCCTAGCATCCTGCTTGGCACAGAAAGGCTCCGCAGTCCGCTGCCCCACCTCTCAGACCTCCGTCTCAGCAGTAGGCCTGTGCATCATCACCTGCTTGGGAGCCCCGCCCCTGGCAACCCTGCCTTTGCCTCCGCCACCCTTCTCGCCACCCCACCCCACCTCAGACATGCCCCTTTTCAGGAGCCTTACTAAGGTAAATCCTCTCAGCTGCCCAGCATCTAGGTCAGGCAGACCTGTTGTTTCTGCCACCTTAATAGCTCTTCCAGGGCTGGAGGAATGGCAAGCAGGGTAAAGTGCTTGCCTTGCAAGTGCAAAGCCCCGAGTTTGATTTCCCCAGCAGCACATAAAGCTGAGTGTGGTGGCACACACCTATAATCGGAGTACTGGGGAGCCTGAGGCCATTGAATTATCCTGAGTCCAAGGCCAATGTGGGCTATGCCAGTGAGTTCAGGACCAGCCCGGACTACAGAGCGAGACCCTGTCTCCAAAAAAAAAAAAAAAAAAAGCTTTTCCCTATGTCGCTGTCCCTCCCTTCACCCCCCACTGCCACCTTAATCCTGGCGTGTGTAATGTGTCTCCAGGCTTGTGCGGCAGCCCTAGGGCCCTCTCAGGGTGGAGTCTCGTCCCCTCGCGCTCCTTCCACGGACTCGCCTGACAGCTTGGCTGCTGCTCTCGGCATCTCTCCCCCTTCTCTCAGCTTCGCTCATTGCTTCGTGTTGCGGGCTGCACGTCTGAGACCCCCCCCCCCCCCCCCCCCCCCCCCCCCCCCCCCCCCCCCCCCCCCCCCCCCCCCGCCCAGCGCCCTGCCCTGCGTGTTCCCTCCGCCCCAGCTGACCTAACGCCATTCCTTCTGACGGGACTTAGCCACAGGTGCTCGTGACCCTGCGTTCCCTGACGCCCACCTGCCCACCCTAGACCTGAGTCCAGAAAGTCTGAGAGGGTTGTACCGCGCTCCCATGCCAGCCCCTCCAACGGACCCATACTCAGTGAATATCTAGGAAGTTACCAAGCGTGTTGTTGGCATTAAGCGCACATAGTGCGCCCCTGGGTGTCCCGGGACGGATGGTCGTGGCGTTCCGCAGCAAGCACTTGCACCTTCTGGGTTCTTAACTCATTTGTCTTGTCCTCAACAGCCAGATGAAAATTCACTGGACTTTTCCTCCTGTATGCTGCGGCCCGGGATTAAAAATGCTCAAGAACTCGCTTGTGGGGTGTGCCTCTTAAATGTGGACTCCAGGAGCAGGGTGAGTCGCACGCCGCCCCCTGCAGAGGGACCTGGGTGGGGACCGCCTCCTGTAGCTCCCTTCACTGCCCATGGGTGGGGAAAGACGAGGCAGAAGCAGGCCTGCTCTTCCGGGGTCAGGGGTCAGCCCCTGAAGGAGCGGGCTGGGCCTTTCTCTTTCTAGTAAGCACAGTTTGCGTTGTGCCTGCAGTGTCCTCTGCACAGTGGGACATTAAAGAGAAAAGGTTGCAGCGATGCAGGTTCAGTGAGAAGCAAGAAACCCTGTTCCGGGATTTTTTTTTTTTTTGACATTATGGTTTCAACATTATTTCAGAAAGAGAAGCCTGCAGGAGAACACCCTAAAACAGTATGACCCGGTTACACAGTCTCTTAGCATCCTCCAGCTTGATTTTGAGTGTGGAAGGCAGATGATTCTGCTGCCGTCCGGTGCTCTTCCAATCATGAATCCTTTACTGCGTCCTTTCGCTCCTATAGTGTGTGATGTACTCACCCGACGTGACCATGTGGCTCTGCTGCCGTCTCGTCTGCATGCTTGTAACTCACACTTGGCTTCTCGCGGTGTTACTTTTCTCTGCAATGAATAGGGTAACAATCAGCAACTTGTGGAAATGGGAAGTTGTTATGACACGCAGAATGAGATCAGAGAGCTTCGAGATTTAGCCCTTAGCAGATAAAACCCGGTGAGCGGGTACGGCAGCACACACCTGTAATTCTAGCGCTCTGGAAGGCTGAGGCAGGAGGATCCCAAGTTTGAGCCTAGCCTGGGAAACTTTGTCTCAAGATAAAAAGTAAGGGCTGGAAGATAACACAGCGGCTAGAGCAAGGCCCTGGGTTTGAGTTCCCAGCACCACATAAGCAGGGCATGGTGGCACATGCCTGTCATTCCAGACATCAAGAGCCTGAGGCAGGAGGATCACTGTGAATTTGAGGCCAGCCTGGGCTATATAATGAGTTCTGGACTACAGAACAAGACCCTGTCCCAAAATAAAGTAAAAATACAGAATGGCTGGGGATCTAGCTCCATATGAGGGTCTAGGACTCAATCCCTGCTACTGCAAAAATAAAAATTACCCCAGGAAGTGGATGAAGTTTAAACTACTTTTCTGTGGCTGACTATAACCTACCTATAAGCATTACTAATCTGGGAATTTTTTGTGTTTAATGCCATCTATATTTTTACAAACCATAAACCTGTTGGAACTTTTTAATTACAGTAGTCTTCCTTCATCTGCAGGGGACACATGCCTAGACCGCAGGGGATATCTCAAACCTTGGCTAGAACTGAACCATATGTATGCTATGTGTTTTCATATACATACATACCTATGCTAAGTTTAACTCATAAATTAAGTGCAGTAAAGATTAACTGCAAATAACTACAGTAGAACAGTTATACCGTAATAAAACTGATAGGAACATAGTCTCACTCGTGGGAGAGTGAAGACTGTTGCTGCTTTTCAGACTGATTGATTACAGGTAACCAGGGGCTCTGCTGGGTGTTGGTTCGGTCCTCAGCTCCCTATGGCATTAGACCCTGAGTCGTCATGTTTTCTGGAACGATTTTCCTGTCGTGGTAGGGCGGTACTCAGCCACAGAAATGTCAGGATCCCACGGCACAGTCCGCTGGCCGCCTTCAAACGAGGACATCTTCTCGCGCAGTGAGAGCTGACAGCTACGCACAGCCCTGGCCGTTTCAGTTCCCCCGTCAGGGCCGTCCTCTCTTCCATAACCTCTCTCTGCCTTTTCTATGAGAGCTTTGAGCTTTTACTGAAACTAGGTTGGGTGGTAACAGTTTTTATACCTTTAATTAGCAGTTAAAAAAAAAAAAAACCTTTCTTGAATTCCAGCAGCTGCCTGCTAGCTTTCCTGTGTGCATTCGGGCCTGAGCCGTGCCGCCTGGAGAGCGCGTGGGCTGGCTGCTGCTCGGCTCTCGGACGCGGAGGAAGCCTGACGTGCCCCGCTTCTCTATTTCTGGCAGGCTTTCAACTCAGAAACAGACAGTTTCAAACTGGCATATGGCGGGCACCAGTATCACGCCAGCTGTGCCAACTTCTGGATCAACTGTGTCGAACCCAAGCCTCCCGGCCTCATCCTGCCTGATTTGCTGTGAAAAGCTCTTGCGTGAAGCACCGGCTGTCCTGGTTTTGCTCTTCTGTTACGCCCCTTGGGGTGACAGGAGCCAATAAACAGAACGCGAGTGCTGTGAAGTTCACCTCCACGAGTCTGTGTGACGAGCGGGGCTGCCGGGACGCTGCCGTCACCCCTGCAGGCGAGGTTCTGCCTTCGGAGTTCACGGTAGGAGCCGCCGCCCCACGGCACGCACATGCGCAGTGTGCTGACTCAGTCCTGCCTCTCGCACGGGTTTTAAAGTACAGACCATAGTTTCCTGAAAGGAAGAATTTGCTGCTGCAGAACTGAAACTGTGACAAACTGACACTTAAATAAAAGTAGGGGTGTAGGACTGGAATTGGCAGCTGTCTCAAACCAGGGCCTGCGTCTGCCTGGGACAGTGTGGCCCTGTAAAGTATACAGTGTTCCCCAGCACTTAGTTCGTAAATATCTGACATGAATAAAAAGGGGAACTATGATTAAACTGATGCTCTGTCTTCTTAAAGGAAAGCTCTGCTCAGCTCCCCTGGACAGTCCCCGGCAGTGGGGACAGACTGACCATCCGTGCTGTACCAGCTGAACCTTTCTACTCCTTTTCCCTAATGTCTGAATTTCAGCTCTGAGACACCCTTCCCCTAAACACGCCTGAGCCGGGGCCTTGGCCGTGGAGAGGATGTCTGCGTGGACAGAGGTGGGGGCCCTGTGTGACAGAATGAGCACCCTTGCCCCTCGTTGCTTCACACTGTCTAGGACAAAACATGCTACTTTCCCAGACGAGATCTGGAGAGGCCTGGAGTGTGGTCCCCTGTGCAGCGGCCGTTGTCCACGTTTCCAGAGATGGCCGGGCAGTGTCCCAAGAGAGACCAGAAAAGTAAATCAGGGTGAGAAGACAGAGCTCCAGGGCCTGTTTGCAGTAACATGTATGTATATTTATGGTAGAGACACAAAGCATGGACAGAAATCGCTCTGCAACAGCACTGAATTTCAGAAGGAAGAGGCTCGTGGAATAGGAATCTTTCTTTGACGTTTAAAATGAATGCATAGAGTCAGGAACGAAAGCCAAGGGGTAATATGGGCTGTGTTATTCTGCAGAATATGCCAGCCTGGAACACGTTTCTCTAAGTTGCTGATCTATGATTTGTGAAGAAATTTTAAATCTTGCACACCTCACTGCATGACCCAGACTTAGGTTTTACTTGTAAACGGACAAGGTTGATTTTGTCTTTATCTGCATTTACACGATTATTTCCCCTTTGAGGACAAAACCTGAGGGAATTCTGTGTTCTATTATCTTTCATATTTTCTCTTAAAAAGGGTAGCACATTTTAAGTAGCTGTTGATACGGCTTTTGGTTTACCAGGACAATCCTTAGTAAGGTAAACCAGTTTTTTCATTTGCTCCAGATGACAGTGTTTGCATCAATTGATGGAAACAGCTCTCTGAACTGTCACCCGGAGCCTTTCCCCTCCCCGAGGCAAGTGGAGTCACTGCACGAGTGGCCAGGTTGGACGGGTTCTTCCTGAGGCCTCTGCTCCACTTCACCCAGGCAGCACTAGTCTTTGAACAAAACGAGGGGCTTTTGGACTGGTCTTATGAACTGTGACAGAACCAGACTAGTAGAACCTCAAGAACGCCTCCCAATTTCACACAGTCTGTGTTGCTGGAGCATTTTTTGGAAATGCTATATGGGCGATTATTCTGTCACAGTGGCCTGTATCAGTATCTGGTAACTAGTTCCATTCCTAGATTTTCTCCTCAGGTAAAATTCCTGAGTATAATCACAGCTATCCTTACCAAGTACGACAGGGTTTGTCACTTCCTGGGCGGTGCCAGAGGAAAATCCAGTAGACATTCACAAAAATCCTTTGCTACGAAAAGTACTCATTACTTTTAATGTCTCTTTAATATTTGAAATGCTTAGATACCACCAGTGGGATCTGGGGAGTGTAGAATAACAACATGGGGCTGATTTTCTTTGTAAGCATTTATTAAAGTGACTCAATGTCGCATTCAGCTTCACCTCAGCTCTTCTCTGTTCTCTGAGAGCCCAGTGTCCTTAGAAACAGTAACCAAGGTTACTTACCTCCATGCTGTGTGTTGTGTCAGGCAGCTTCACCCTAACTGCGTGAAGGGTGATTAATAAGCACTTTTCTTCTTTGGTATTGAGTTTTGCCTTTTCAATTTCTGTGGCTTAGCGTAAAATTTAATTTTGTCTGGATGTGCTTGAGGTAGGAGAGGTACAAGGTAGACAAGGTTCATTACTGTGCCTTTTCTGTGACTACTGGTTAGTATTAGATACAGGTTGCATATTTTAAAATAGAATATTTGTGTACTTGCACAGATTTTGGGGTTTGGGGTTTCCTTAGGTCTTATTTGTTCACGGATACCTTCCACTCTCCTATTACTTGAGTCTTGAAAAGATTATAGGCACTACATATTAATAGAAATGTGAAATTCTTGCTCTGTACTGAGGATCACTATAAAAATTCTCTTACCACATTCTAGGTCAGACTCATTCCTTTGTGAGCAGCCGATACTCTGATAATTCCAAAAAGCCACTTGCCATTCAGAAGTGGCTTTCCAGCAGATGCAGCATACAGGACAACGTGTTGTTAGCTGTGTGTTTTTATGTTTAGGTTGCGTAGTACATCAATGGGAAAACGTGCACACTGGATCAGAAAGCCTTCTCCTTACAGAGTGAAGCCAAGAAAATAAAGCTAAGTAAGTACAACAGCTTTCAGGTGAAAAGCACCACTTTACAAATACTTAAAAAGTATTTTACCTAACTCCATTCTTTATATAGTGATGTAAATATAGGGCACACAGTTTTAAAGCACTCACGTGGTATCATTTTGTAGCTGTGGCTGTATTAAGTAATCTGTGCTTTGGGTCTAGAGTGAAAAGACTTGTGTGTAATGTGAAATCTGGTCGTATATTGTAAAAGATGGGCTGGCGTTTTTCCTTGATTACATTTGAATAAACAGTTGCCCTACCTGACATGCTCAGGTACTAGAAAGCTTGACATCTAAAATATTTTCTGTGTTTGATCTGAAATACCCACTTTTCAAACCTCTCTAATAGGAAACACAAGTGTCACTGTGCCCGTAGCACAGGCCTGTGATCCCAGCACTTTGGGAGGCCTGAAGCAGGAGAACTTCAAGTTCAAAGATGAGACTAGAACTTAGCGAAATCCTGCCTCAAAATCAAAGGGCCACGGATGTAGCTAAGGAAGACCGCAGGCTTAATTCCCAGAACAAAAAAAAAAAAACCTGTCATGTCAAGCTTTTAGTCTTTTCTTTGCGTATTTAAGATTTCGTATCTTGTGGGGGTTTGTTTTTTGAGGCAGGCTCTCACCCAGTAGCCCAGGCTGGCCTCAAGCTTACAGCAGTCCTCCCACGTGCTGGTACAGCAGGAGTGCGCCACCACGCCCTGCTAGTTATGTCGGACTAACTGAAGCAAGACCTTGCACAAGGCGACGGAGCTACACCCGCAGCTGAGGGTTAAGATTTCACACAGATGCATGTAAGTAGCCTCTGTGTGTTGTTCTCACTTCCCAAAGAAATTTTTAATTTTCCTAGACAATGATTTTTTCCATTTTTTATAATACATGTTTCTAACAGTGGGCAAATGGTTTAGAAGGTAGAATTTATACACAGACAAGGTATGATTCAGGAAGATAAACTCTGTCACTGAACTGGATATGATGGCACATGCCTATAGTCCCAGCTAACTGGGTGGCTGAGGCAGGAGAAATACAAAGCAAGTTCGAGGATAGCCTGGGCAACTCAGTGAGACCCTGGCTCAGAAATGAAATACCAAAGGGCCAGAGACGTAGTTCAGTGTTGGAGTACTCGCCTCGTGTTCACTAGGTCCTGGGTTTGATCTTTAGTCCTAGAAAAAAAAATTGTCTAAACATGTACCTACTGGTGTACTTAGCAGTTTCCTGCCACAATGGGTCAATGTGAAGTGCCTGCTCTGTTCTGGGGATAAGCAAGTTACAACTTACCTGGAAAATGAAGTAAAATTCTACAGTACTGTGAGAGTGGCTTGCACTATCCAGTAGACTTTCCCTTGTCTAAAATAGTAGACGACCTGGTCAATACCCAGGAGTTCACCAGAGCATGCACGAAGCAGAGCGCGTTAAACCTCAGCTCTGTCTCTGATGCGTTCTGCCGTCAGATTTACTGGGAGCAGGAACTGGGTGGTATTTCCAAAATTATAAAATTGTTATGAGCTTATCGCTTATACTGAGGTTTAGCTTAGAACATTTTCTTGTGTTAATAGTGAAACACAGGCACATTTTTGCTAAGGCACCATTTTCTTTGATGGAGTCTGTCCTTTAGCACACTCCACTTGGGGCTGGAGGAATGGCTCAGCGGTTAAAGCACTTGCCCAGCAAGTGCTAAATATCCGAGTTCAGTTCCCCAGCACACATAAGCCGGACATGGTGGTGCATGGCTATAATCCCAGCACTCGGAGTCTGAGGCAGCAGGATTGCCATGAGTCCAAGACCAGCCTGGGCTACAAAGCAAGACCCTGTCTCACTCCACTTGACCAAGAGAAAATTGAAAAGTATCTCTCTACAGAACCTACACCACTTTTTTCCACTGTTCTATCCAACATGTGGATGATATTAGTGGTTTCTCATCTGCAAGGATGAGAAATACTGACACGATTCAGCTGGGATATCTATTTTCTCAGCTGGGATATCTATTTTAAGTAAAGTTCCTAACTGTTTCAAGAGTAGTTAAGCAGGAGTTCCTGGAGAGCATTCTCCCATCAATACACATGCATGCACATACACACCCTGAGATAACCAGCAAAAGTTCTGTTAAGCAGATATATTTATTAAAAATAATACTAATATAATCTTGGGGCACACTGATTTCAAGAGTGTATGAAGCAAATTTTACTATTATAATTACTTATATCAACTAAATAATAAAGATTCATCTATTTTAACTTACAGTCACTAAATAATAGAAGAAAAAGGTAGGAGTAGGGCTAATCCAGTAGAGACTGAAGCTCATGTCCATCTGTCCAAGCTTCTGTTTGGTCATCATCCCTGGGCAGAGCTTGTCTCTAAAGGGTTACTTGGGGCTCAGAGTGATTTTCGCACTGAGCTCCTGCACCTGCTGCGTTGCCAAAAGGCTTGGGATTCAGAAAAAGAGCAGAACTGAACAGTTCACTAAACTGTTCAAATTGTTAAAAATGATTAAAAGCCAGTTAAAGATTTGTTTCATAAACTATTTCAAAATGCTAGTTTTAAAAAAACGTTACTAGCAATGTATGCATTTCCCTTACGTCCCCTCACTATCTCTTAAACTTGAATACCAAGTGTAAAAACACTTGAGAGAGAACCAGAAGTCAACCATTTGAAATGGAAGCTGGAGCGGTATGTAGCTGACGCTGGTACTGCCCAAGGGGCTGCTGGCAGGCTTTGGTAGCACTAAATCCCCCAGTAAGGCATCAGGTGGCGGGACTCTTTCTCATAAACATCTGGAACTACGCCGTAAGGTGTCTGTACCATCTTAACTGTTGACTTTCCAAAAAGCTGGCACTCGTAGTCTATCAGCTGCCTCCAGAAGCCCACGTTGGGCCTGATGACGGGCCTTCGGGCCTTCACCCAGTTGTACGCATCCAGCAGGCACACGCTGTGGAATTTCATCAGGTAGGCGATACAGAGCGTCGCCGAGCGGCTCACCCCTGCCGCACAGTGCACCAGGGTTGCCCCGTGCTTCCTGCTCACACTGTGGATCTTGTCAGCCACAGTGTCAAAGTACAGTCTAATGGGGGCATGTGGGATGTCAGCCAGAGGCACTTTAACATATTCGAATTGGGGCCAGTTGAAATTGGGGATCTCGATGGTGGCATTAACGATGCAGGTGATGCCCCGAGCCTGGAGGAGGTGCCGATTGGAGGCCACGCTGCCTCTGCCTAGGAAGAGGGAGGAGGTAATCTGAGCAATGCCTCCTATGTCTCCCTCGGAAATCATCCGAGGAGCCATGAGAGTCCGTGGGAGCGTGCTGTGACCTCTGGAGCTCATGAAGAAGCCAGCAATCACTCTTGCATCGTCGGCGGCAAGCCCAGAGGATTCTGATGTCTCCACGAGGGAATCCAAACTGACAGACTCCTTCCTACAAAATACAGGCAAGCCATTAGTACTTGAAATGCTACTGATTTATCACGGTCTTCTGTAGTACCCGTGGAAGGGGAAAGAATTAGACAATTACTTCCTTTAAAGGATATAGACAAATCCTTTTTTATTAAGACACAATATGTAAAAATCAATGTAAAACTCAGCTCTATGTGGAGACTGTCATCCTGTTTTTAGAAAAATTAATGACAGAACAAGCCCAGTTGGTCCTGTAGGACAGTCTTGCAGGATCTTGCTCTTACTGACGTAAGGAACATTCCTCAGTGATTAAGCAGAAATTTTCCTGTCCCTGTAATCATAGAGTGCTTTTTATTTATTTATGTTTTTGGAGACAGAGTCTTGCTTTACTGTCCAGGCTGGTCCTGAACTATGTAGCCCAGGCTGATCATGAACTCACAGCAATCACCTGCCTCGGCCTCCCAAGTGCTAGGATTATAGGTGTGCACCACCACACCTGGCTTACATGGTGCTGTGGAATCTAACATAGGGCCTTGTACTTGCTAGGCGAGCTCCCTATGTGCTCTTCATCCAGCCTCCCCCATATGATCCTCTTATACTTTTTGCCTATTCTTACAGCTACAATGGCTATATTTGCCTAATCCTAACTTTAGGCAGAGGTCTTACAAAGGTATAAAATGATCTTACATTAACTAATGTAGTTAATGAACTGCCTTTGTGGAGAAAGAAACTGAACTGGATCAGCCACAGAAAGACCAGGTCCCTTTTGTGTATGTGTGGTACTGGGAATCAAGCCCAGACCTTAACACTAAGCTACAGTCCCAGCCCATCAGCCCATTTCTGTTTTTGAATTTGAGACAGGGTCTCACCAAGTGGCCCAAACTGGGCTCAAACTTGTGATCTTCCTGCCTCAGCCTCCCAGAGTGTTAGGATTACAAACCTATGTCATATGGCCTGGTTATAGCCCACTATTTTATTTTTTTAAGACAGGGTCTCACTCTGTGGTTCAGGCTGGTCCTGAACTCACTTCAGGAGCCCAGGCTGGCCTTGGACTCACGGCAGTCCTCCTGTCTCAGCCTCCCGAGTGCTGGGATTATAGGCGTGCACCACCAGGGCCAGCTTATGTGGTGCTGGGGAATCGAACTCTAGGGTACTTAGCGCTTGTTAGGCAAACTCTTTAACCGCTGAGCCATTCCTCCAGCCCCCTAGCCCATTATTTTGAAACAGCTGTTTCCTATCATATCTGTGACATGTGCACACTCTGGAAATCAAATGAACTTCAAAGCAAATCTGTGCCATGTCCATGGAAATAGTCCCATGCAATATGAAAGTCAGGGTCTTAAAAGTTCATTCCTGTTTTTGTTTTATTTTTGAGACAGGGTCTCACTTGTAGCCCAGGCTGGTCCTGAACTCACTATGAAACCCAGGGTAGCCTTGGACTATTCTCCTGGCAATCCTCCTGCCTCAGCCTCCTTAGTGCTGGGATTATAGGCCTGCGCCAAAATGCCCAGCATATGTGGCGCTGAGGAACTGAACTCAGGCTGTTGAGCTTGCTAGGCAAGTGCTTTAACCTCTGTGCTATTACTTCATCCCCTCCTGTAAGTTAAACATTTTATCTGACCTGACCCTGGGTACAACTAGATGAAAAACTTGCTTTCCTCTGCTAATTATAAGCTCCCAGATGGATCCCACTGACTTCCGAAATGTGTTAGAATTAGAAATCAGCTTATATCTGAAGTCTGTATTCTTTATTACTTCAGTGCCTGTATCAATAGCTATAGAAAAGATGCTGCTTATTTAGACATGGCCAGTCTCTCTCACTGCACAATCACAATGCTTTACACTGTGTGCCCACTAAGAAATGCCGTATGCACGGGGGCACCCCAGGGAAGCCTGAAGTGATTTCAGTCAGGCAACAACACCCCAGGCTCTAGAGCAGCAATGCCACAGCTACTCACGTGCTGAGGAGGCCGGTGAACACTGCAGCCCTTAGTCTGGATCCAGGGACTACTTGGTGGGGGACAGTGGTTACAGAGGATAACGATCAGATCTGCAGGGGGAGAGGAAGGCAAAGACAGGTGTGACCAGTCAGGAGGCTCCAAAGAATTCTTCCTGGCTTTTTACAACCAAATCCAGTTTGACTGGAACAAATCTAGAGAAAGTCAGATAAATAACACCGATGTTCACTTAAAGAACGTACTGGTAAGAAATGCCAGCCCAAGTCTCTGTCTTTTGTTAATGACTGTAACTCTAACTCATGGTGCATAATCAGTAAGTATAATCTGCCAAAAAGGGGGAGGGGCACAAATTTCTAAAAGGAGGTGACTCAGAGACCACAGCAGATCAATGAAAGGTGAGGCTCTCGAGATCGTTCACTAGGCCTGGAGCCAGACTCTCCCGGGCACCCTAGTCAACCCAGAAGCACAAGGAACTAAGTAGACACCACAGAGGACAAAACTGCTGAGCAAGATGCAGTGAAGGTTAAAAAATAATTTTTAACTATTAGAAATGAAAGTCAGCTGCTTTATCTTAAAGAATTTTAACCTAACTCCGTTGGAACATGGAAGTAATAGAATGCATACTTTCCCCCTCCCCCGCCAGAGTTGAAGAAATCAGCACTTGCCTTAAAAAGTTAGCATCAGTTCTTCCCTAAGTTACATCATCAGAAAGTTAGCCCTGGTTAAAGAGGTCAGTTTTAGAGTGATAAAAATACTGACTCTATTTTGTTTTGTAAGGAACAGTCTGAAAGGGTACAGCTAGGTATTAGAAGTGCTCAATGTACTTAGTATATTGTTCGGTGCAGTGGATTTTGTGTGTTGCATAATTTGTGAGTTTAGGAGGCAATAAGAGAAGGCATGTGTGACTAGCCCTCAGCAGAGGGCAGCGCGTGCAGGAGTAAGAGGCTGCGAATGCGCCAAGAGGGATGTTTTTGGAGTTGGCAGGGGAGACGGCCTCACAGACAGCAGGGCAGAAGTCACCCATGCTGATCACAGACCATGCTGGTGATCAGGAGAGTCACAGGAAATCTCATTTTCCATGATGGGCCTCATTCATGTAATATGAGTACCTGTGACCATCACCAAAATGTATTCACCTGGTCCCTGGCCTTTCCCAAGCATCACACTCAGGCTGTAAGCCTTTAGTGTAGAGTGTGGTACGTTCTGACATGCCTATTTTTATTTTTTTCAAGACACTGTAACTTCAAAATACACATGTCCACTTCCCTCCCAAATTTCCTTTTTTTTTTTTTTTTTTTGGACAGGATCTCTGCAGTCCAGGCTGGTTCAGAACTCACTACTGTAGTCTAGGCTGAACTCACAGCAGTCCCTGTCCCTCTGGCTCTGCCTCCGAAGGGCACAAATCACAGGTGTGCACCACTGTGGTGCTGGGGAATCGAACTCAGGGCCTTGCCCTTGGTAGGCAAGCGCGCTGACTGCTGTGCTGTTCCTCCAGCCCCACCTGGCTAATTTTTATGTGGTGTGCTCGGGACTGACCTTGGGGAGGGAAGCATTTTAACCACTGATACGCCCCAGCCCCAAATTTACATCCTCTTTTGTATTCAATTTTTGGAATTTATTTTGCAAGAGGGCACTGGGGCTGAGCCAAATACCTCCACACTGAACTACACTCCAGCTCATTTTTAAGGTTTATTTTAAGACAAAGTCTAACTAAGTCACTCAAGCTGGGCTCAAATTTGCAGTCCCCTGCCTCAAGCTCCCGGAGTGCTGGGATTATCAGCCTAGGCCCCAGGTCCAGAGTGAATTTCTGTGAGTTTGGATTTTGCTGCTTTGCTTTTGTTCATATTTACTGAGTTTTGTTTCCGTCAAGGAGATGGAATCCATGTCTCTGAGCTTTCCCAGACACCAGTCCTCCCTGTGGATTTGCTGGGTTCCTTGTCCCTACCTGTGACGGGATTCCCCCTGCTGCCAGGCCTTTTCAAAACCAGACAGTGCGCTGCCCTGGAGCCCAGTGCCACATGCCACTTGGTCTCCAGCTACTGTCTGTGAGGCCCTCATCAGACATAAGGCGTCGCACAGCCTTTGGGTTCCACATCACTAACCTGAAGTTGGAGGTGTGGGACTAGAGGTAAAAGGCTGCCACGTTACTCTTTCTGACATTAAGGAACCTGTACTCAGCACTAAAGTGCTCAATCATGGCCTGCAAGGCCTGGTTCGTGAGCTTCCGGCCCACGCCCAGCACCAGTGGGAGTGCTGCATGGCCAGCAGGTGATGTGCCCATGGGGAACATCATCAGGGTCGTCTTTCATTTCGGTCAGGACATAGCCCACATGTTCTTAATCTTCAACCTCAGCAGCATAGGAGGGATGGGGTGAGGGAAGGCTAAGGTAGAAACTGTATTTCATCTGGTAGTTCCCAGGAAGGCAGAGGGGGATGTGGTGGTCACGTTCATCAGGTTTTTCAGCCAGGCACTGCAGACATTCCTAATAGCAGCACAGACAGCCGGTCAGACTGCCACAAACCAGAAAAGCTATCACCAAGCACACATGACACTGTTTACCTCAGGGAAATGAGTCCAGGCAGCCAAAGCCAGGCTCAATGAAGTGTCCTTTTTATAGTTTTAAAGACAAAATCTCACGAAGTGACATCATGCTGGTCTCACACTTGCAAAACTCCTGGCCTTGCCTACAAGCAGCTGGGATTATAGGTGTGCACCACTGTGGTGCTTGCTTGTTGCTGTGACGGACCACCCACCATCTATGCTTTAAGGGAGGGAAGATTTATTTAGCTCACAGTTTCAGAAGGATTCACCTAGTCTGATCACAGGACAGCGGGCAGTGGTGGAGGTCACAAGGTTGGAGAGCTGCTCACCCCAGACAAGACCAGTGAAGGGACGCGAGCCAACAGCTTTCCCAGGAAGAGGTCATGACGGTATGTCTTCTTCCTTTCTTAGCTGGGCTTCCCACACTCAGGGTAGGTGATCCTCCCCCGTTTCATGGTCCAAAAAGTCAACAGCAGACACCTGAAATCCCTGCCCTGGGCAACACCCAATCTCAACAAGTCAATACAATCCCTCCAGTTCAAAGCCCAAACATCTGCCCCTTCCAGCCAAGCTCTGCCTCCCAGTCACACACCATTCCAAATACATGAGGCTTGGGGGACACTCAAGATCCAAACCACAGCAACCACCCCTCAGCTCGTGCATTATTCTGGACTTCTACATAAATAGAATCCTACATCTTTTTCCGTAGTCTGGCATGTCTCAGCAAAGCCCCACATTCATCCATGATGCTGGCTGTATCAGTAGCTCACTTCCTTTGAATGCCAGGTGACATTCTATTGTGTGAATATATAATGATTTTTTTATTTGCTGATTTAGTGACGTACATTTACTTATTTCCAGTTTAGGGCTATTGTGAATAAATACACAGGCCTTTAGGTAGACATGACCTCACTGACAACATATTATGTTTAGAGATAGGTGTAGTATCACGTGCATGTAATGTCAGCTATTCAAGAGGCTGAGACAAGATCAAAAAGTTTTAGGCCTGGGCAACACTGCAAATTGCCACCTCTAAAAAAATAAATATGATAGCTTTTTTTTTTTTTTTTTTTTTTTTTTTGGAGACAGGGGCTCACTCTGTAGTCCAGGCTTGTCCCTAACATGTGGCCCAGGCTGGCCTCCAAGTCACAGCAATCCTATCTCCTCTTCCCAAGCACTGGGAGTACAAGTGTGCACCACCACACCCAGCTCACATGGTGCTGGGGAATTGAACCCAAGGCCTTATGCTTGCTAGGTAAGGGGTTTAACAACTGAGCTATAACCCTCAGCTCAATAAAAACATTTTAAAAGTAAACTAAGAAACCTGGGCTACTGAGTGAGACTCTGTCTCAAAATAGTAAACTAAGAGTGTGAAGAGGAGAAGGGAAAAATAAAAATGATTAAAATGTGTTACGTACATGCACTAGTTCCCCAAAATTGTAAACATATACTAATGAAAATAGTGATTGTGGGAAAAATAAAACTTAAAAACTAGTTTTAGCAGAAGGGCAGTTTGAGGGCTGGAGGAATGGCTCAGCGGTTAAGGCGCTTGCTTAGCAAGCGCTAAGTCAAGTGCTAAGTACCCGAG
Organism: Ctenodactylus gundi; assembly: GCA_004027205.1. Lineage (NCBI taxonomy): Eukaryota > Metazoa > Chordata > Mammalia > Rodentia > Ctenodactylidae > Ctenodactylus > Ctenodactylus gundi. Next base: position 472,051 of record PVKB01000779.1, read on the forward strand.
TTTGATTCCCCAGCACCACGTTAAGCTGGGCATGGTGGCGCATGCCTGTAATCCCTGGACTCCATAGTGAGTTCAGGACCGGCCTGGGCTGCAGAGCAAGAACCTGTCTCAAAAAATAAAAAAGGGTGCAGTTGGGTGGTACACCTCTTGCCTAGCATACATGAGGGCCTGGGTTCAGTCCACAGTACTGGGAAACAACCGCCTCCCAATCCTTTAAAACAGTCCTAGCCTTATGATGCAGTAGTTCTCACACAGTGAGCAGCACCTGGAGGACTGAACCGAGCCCAGGTTTGGGGGCCCCAGTTCCCGATTCTGCAACACTGGAGTGGGGCTCAGCGTGGACCTCCCTGAGGACCCGCCCCTGCGGCTCAGGAATGCACTTGGATGGCGCCACCCAGAGTCAAGACAGAGGCATTCAGAGTAGGGGTCCGATGGTCCAAGCCCTGGCATTGCATCACCACCCAAGGTTAGGCCCCCTCTTGAGTGTCCACACTTGGGCACTAGCTCACACTGTGGGGCACACAGAGGCCTTCAGGTGAAATCCTTCGGTGAGGAGGCACAAGGAGCAGGGCACGTGTGAGTTTGGGTGAGCACGCTGTTAACCTCAGCAGAGTGCAATATCCTGCCACTTCCAAGCCTCTCTCTGGCAGAATCCTAGCTAAAAAGCAAAGTCACTGTGGTAATAAAGCACAAAACTAGGCTTTCAAACTGCCGGGGACTCTATCCTCAATGTGGAAAACCTGAAAGAGGCTAATCAAATTTCCAAGTAACTTATCTAATTATCTAATTAAAAAGGACTCGGCCTTGTCCCCTCCCAAATAATCTTGCTGAGTGGGAAGCCACTCGCCTGCCGAGCTGGGCACCCGGCCTCGCAGGCCTGCCCCATGGGAAGGTCTTTGCCAGGGACTGTGGCTGGGTAACGGGGCGGCCTGGCCACCTTGTTATCCTTCATCCATTAAGCAGTAACGGTACATGTGCGAGTCCTCAGGGCAGACTCCACGGGAGACAGACATGACGCTAAGTCCCTGCAACTGCCAGTCTCCTGCCCACAAACATGCTTAAAATGCCAAAGCTGGCCCCAAGTTTTAGAAAAACAGCTGCTGCCAGAGAGCAGTGAGAGGGCAGACATGACCGATGCTCCTCTGACGAAGCCTCCTGGCCCCTTTAGGGATTAGAAAATACAAGTGCCTCCTGGCACCGGCTTCTAATTCCAGCACTGACAGAAAGGACTGCACGTTCAAGCCCAGCCTGGGCAACGAAACGGCCTAGCGAGACCGTTGTCTCAAAATCAACATAAAAACTGAGCTGGATGATCTGGGTGTGGGAGTAAACACCTGTGATCCCAGCAGGGCGAGGCCGAGGAAAGACTGCCTTGTGTCTGGGCCAGCCTAAACTATACAGACCCTATCTCAGAAAAAAAAAAAAAAAAAAAGGAGATGTAGCTTAGTGTGAAGATCTTGGGCTCAATCCCCAAACCACAAAAAAAGAAAAATTCAGAAAGAGTGAGGTGGCTGCAACTTGGAAAAGACAAATAACCAAATCAGAAAATGACCCAAGGTGCCCGGGCTCCTGGTGCTAGACCACACGCCCGCATCTCTGTGAGACCACGTGGGGCAGCTGTGTGGCCATCACCACCTGCAGCACGGGGGAAGGGGTCAGTACGCTTGCCCAGGAGGGGCAGGTTTAAATGCTACTTACAGGAACACCTGATCTGCTCCGGTGTCCTCTCGCACCCGGGGCGGAGAGCTACTGCCACGGCCTACACACCTTCAGCACAAAGTGCGCCCCTCTCGGCACAGGGCCCTCCGCAGGGAGCAGTCCCGCAGTGCGCACAACTAACAGCCCTAGTTGATCCAGTTCTAAGATTAGCAAAAACTGATCATAAGGAATTCAAAAACCCGTGGGTATTACATCACAGGTGTGTCCAAGTCAACTTAGTAAATGCGTACTGGGAGATAGTGAGGAGAGGCCTATTAGGAACAGCTGGCCCATATTTGTGGGATCAAAGTTACACAGTGCTCTGAGTGCGAGCGACAGTCCCGCCACAGCACGTCGGTCTCTGGGACAAGGCTGGCCAAGGAAAGCAGTCAACACTCACGTCGCTGTCCATGGTGTTCAGCTCAGCCTTTCCAAGTTGCTCCGCAGTGGCGTTATAACATGCTTTCCAGAGGAAGGATATTAGGAAAAGAAAGGAACGCCAAGGAGAGGGGAAAAAGGGGGAAAGCAGGGGTGGATATGTTATATACACGTATAAAAATGACAACGTGATGGCTGGGATGATAATCCTAGCACTTGGAAGGAGGACTGCCGTGAGTTCAAGGCCAGCCTGACCACAGAGGGAGACCCCATCTCACAAAAAGGAAGGAAAGAGCCGCAGTCAGTGTCATTCTGCATGAGGAAAAGAAAAAATGTTTTCCTGGCCGAGGGAGTCGGGGTGAGGTGGAACAAAATACAAAAGGGGGTGGGAGGGGCCCTCACTGGAGACATCCTCTCGACCTCAAGAGCTTTACTTTCTCGATAAACCTCTTCTTAGTCTGAATCTTCGTGAACTCCAACTGATTATTCTTAATCATACCGAGAGTTCCTGAACCCGCAACACCAGCAGTAACACTGGCCAGTATCTGTAAGATTAACAAGAAGAACTGAGGCCATCAGGCTACAGATGGTTCTACACATGGAGCCCCGGTGGGCAGCAGGCCAGCCAGCCTCTGAAGGAGACCCTCGAGGCCCATTGTCAGCATGAGATAGCCAGAAAGATGAGCATGTCTCCCCGCAGAAAGAGTGGTCTCTTCAGAAAGTGGAAACGATAGGGAGAACAGGTTTGGGTAAGATGGGCAGGACTGGGAGAGGGGGCCCCATCCGCCATGGGAGCAGAGGTGGAGTCAAGGTCCTGGCCGCTCTGAGACACAGTAAGAGAGAAGCAGCCAAACCGGCCGGCCTACCCTGCCTCCTCTCTCCCATATGCCCCCAAATTAGTAGGCTCACCCAGTTCTACAACCCCCACCACAGGAGACCCCGGAAACCACCTGGCCACCTGGACTAAGACTGCGGGTGTAGGTAGCTGAACAGAAAAAAGCTTTAATAAAGGGCTCCAGTCCTTCACCCTCTCGGGACCCTCACTCAGGACACCCCTTGACCTCTCCTGAGGAACTTTCCCTTCTCAGTAAACCTCTTCTTGCTATGACAAAAAAACAGGGGCGAGGGGGACATGGTGGCACATGTCTGTAGTCCCAGCACTCAGGAGGCTGAGACAGAAGGAATGCTCTGAGTTCAAGGCCAGCCAAGGCTACACAGTGAGTTTAGGAGCAGCCTGGACTGCAGAGACCTTGTCTCAAAAAAAAAAAAAAAAAAAGGACAGAGATAAGTCTGGTCTCTGATTCATATCATACACTGAGTGCTAAATGAAATACAGAAACAGTATCTGCCTGGAGGCCTGCAGTCTCAGCAGTGCATAAGCTCATAGCAGCAGCCTGCTGCCTGCACTGCAGGGCGCCTGGCATGTGAGCAGCAGCCCTGGGCTGGCATCTGGCCTGCAAGCCTGGAGCCCTGCGGACCGGACCAACAATCCACCTGAGGTCGTGGCCTCACTAACACCTGCCCGCTCTTCTCACCAGCGTCAGCAGATAAAGAAGTGAAATTCTACCTACTGCTCCCTCCTCTCTCGTTGGACAGCAGAAAATGGCCACAGTGCTGCAGGGGGCCATGTGAATGACCTAACTGGACGGCTCTTGGCTTCAGGAACTCCACAGCGTCTGGGTACACACTGCACGGTTACTTTTTTATACCTGAAAAGCTTACATAATCACATTTTCTCCTTCCACTAAGTTTCTATGTAGTTCTTTAAAAATAAATAAATAGCAAATAGCCTTAAAATCACTTTTCTTTCTTTCTTTTTTTAGTGGTACTGGATGGAACCCAGGGCCTTCAGACTGAGCTTTGGTCCACTTATTTTTGATTCTGAGACAGGCTGTCACTGAGTTGCTAAGTTTCCCAGGCCGGGTGTGATCAGGATTATGGACCCCCACCAGCAGGCCCAGCTTAAAAATCGCTCATTTTGTAAAAGTAGATGCATTTTAACCTACACTGTCATAAATAAATAGTACTTTCCTCATTTTCATTTTAAATCAGAAATATGTTCTACTGGGGAGGAAATTAAAATATTCACTCTTACAAAATAAAGTCACAGTGTGGCAATCTTTCACTAAGGAAAAATAACTATCTGTCCTCAGTACATGAACATTAGAAATGTAACTGAGGGCCTGGAGGAATGGCACAGCAGTTAAAGCATTTGCCTTTAAAGCATAAGGTTCTGAGTTCAATTCCCCAGCAACACATAAAGCTGGGAGTGGTGGCGCGCGCCAGTAATCCTAACACTCAGGAGGCTGAGGCAGGAGGATTGTCGTGGGCAATTAAACAGCCAGAAAGATGGGCTTCATAATGAATTCAGGACCACCCTGGGCTACAGAGACCCTGTCTCAAAAAAAAAAAAAAGGAAAAAATGTAACTGAATTAATGTGAGCAAAATACACCTCTCATCCAAAAAAAGACAACTCAATACCGAGTGATAGTCATGTTAAAATGAAGTAAAAGATATTCATAAAGTATTCTCAGTCACCTAGAAAGCTTTAGGAATTTGGCTGAAACCCTCAACATCTCATGTTTGGAGGTGAGGTCACTTTGTTTTTCCCTTCTTAATTACTTGATATGCTAGTATTCTCAGATGAGGAAAAATACAACACACAGCGAGCTAAACAGTGAAAACTCATCGTGAGTCGGCCACCGGTGCCTTCCCAGTGCAGTAGGCACCTACCAAGTGGCTGCCCATATCGTCTCAACCAAGCTGCCCACCTCGATCATTCACCAAGCCTCACAAAGGCCAACTGACCATCTTAAGATACCAGCCAGCTGCCAGGTGTGGACTGTGCCACTGCCCAGAGGTGGAATGAGCCAGTCTACCTGGTAAGAGCTGGAAAAGACGAGCCAACATAAACACACAGATGTTAAGAAGTTTGCTTCTGCTGGGCGTGGCGGTGCACACAAGTAGCCCTAGCTCGCGGAGGAGGAGGCAGGAGGAGCGCAAGTTCAAGTCCAGCCCTTATATAGCAAGACTGTCCCCATAAACAGAAAAAAAGGAGTTGAGTAGCTTAGTTCCATAAGATAAATTCAGAGATTTTCCAAGCCTTGGAACAGAATGAGCAGCGTAGGGAGAAGAGATTAGTTGTAACTCTAAGGTGGAAGTATGTATTCGTTTGCTACCACAGGCTATCTACTCACACCTGAAACTGAAAGATTAAATTTGGTCCTCGCCCAGCGGGTGTCAGAGCAAATGCCAGTAATCCCAGCATTCTGGGTGGCTGAGGAAGTAGGATCACAAATTTGAGTCCAGTCAGGGCAACTTTGTAAGACCCTCTTGCCAAATCAAAAATAAAAATGGCTGGGAATGGAGATAGGTGTGAAGGCCTTAGGCTTGATTCCCAGTGCCACAAAAAAAAAAAAAAAAAAAAAAAAAAAATTGCGAGGATTTCATCATTTTAGGGAGATGATGCACAGAAGAGCTAACAATAGTAAAAGACTCTCATTAAGTGAATTAAATGACTAGTGCAAACAGTGTTGTCGCAAAGCCGAGGAGCACAGGATCACAGCAAAACTCGACCCACTTACTTGTTCCTGAGGAAAGCACTTGAGTCCACCTTTGTTGCTACAACAAAAATAACTGAACCTGGGTCCTGTACAAAGAAAAGAGGGACTAAGGTGCGGGTCTACAGCTGAGTGCATGCCTAGTACATGCTGAAGACCTAGGTTCAATCCCGGAATCCCTCTCCCCACAGAAAGAAGTTTATTAAGCCTCCAGACTCGGAGGCTGAGAGTCCAAAGTCGGGCTGCTCTGTCCAGCCTCTGGTGAGGGCCCTGCTGGCATCACAGCATGGCACATACCAAGAGGAGGCCATCGTGGCAAAATGGGGAGCCAGAAAATAGGAAGAGACTGGTCTTCTCCTCTGTAAAAATGTGTTCTCAAGAGAGCACACTTCAGGACCAGCATTAATCCCTAATCCCTTCTCAGGGCAGTATCCCTGGTGACCTAATTAACCTGCACTACACCCCAGCTCTTAAAGGTTTCACCACCTCAGCACTGCCCCACTGAGGACCAAGCCTCTGCCAGCTCATGTCTGGGGACTAACTCAACTCACATCCGAACAGAGCAGGAGACCTCATATGGGCTGTACCATCAGGCTTTTTCTCCAATTCATTTCCCACACACTCCCACTCTTGCCTTTCAAGAGCCTCTGTAGTGTCAGATCCCAAGTGGAGAATACAAGCCCTTTTCTGTTCCCCCTCAACGCCCTCGGAGGGTGACCCAAGGCTAGCAGTACTGCCGTGCCCGGAGCTGGACAGAAATGCAGACTTCCAGGCATGATCTGAACCCTTCCACCGAATCCGATTCCACAGTTTAGTAAGATCCCAGGTGACCTATGCTCACAGCAAGCGTGAGAACATTGCTCACTAACCTGCCTCGCTCTGTCTCGCAGCACTTGCTGAAACACACCTGCGCACCTTACGGTCCCGATCCCAGCCGAGGAACAGGAGGTAAGCGGAGGTTAAGAAACTCTCCCAGACAGTGCCCCGGGAAGCGCCCCGCCTGGGGGGCAGGGTGTGCCTGCCATCGGCTATCTGCTGTTGATTACCCATGTGATCTGATGGTAACACACACTCCAACCTAAAAACTACATAATGGACATTTCATTGACGGAACAAAATACAAGAGGAAGGAATTAAGGAACAAAAGGTCAGTTTGTCTGGTTCTTTATAACCTGGATGTTAACCTCTAAAAGTCCTAAACTTCAGGCCAGGCGTGGTGGCGCACACCTGTAATCCCAGCACTTGGGAGGCTTGAGGCAGGAGATTTGCTGTGAGTTTGAGGCCAGCCTGGGCTCCACAGTGAGTTCAGGACCAGCCTGGACTACAAAGCAAGACCCTATCTCAAAAATAAATATAAATAAATAAATAAATGAGTTAATAAAGTCAAAGTCCTAAACTTCTAGTGCTATACTATGGTCCTTGGGTGTGAAAAATCTGATAAAATTGAACCCACAGAGTGTTTGTGAATACCCACAAGTACATTTGCTTGGGGTTACCAGGAAGCTAATTTGTCCAACAGCATATATAAATAGTACTTTAAAATGTTACAGGAGTAAGCAGGACAAATTAAATGTGAAACCCAAGATACTGCGTTAAGTGGTTAACTTTGGCTTATATAACTCAGAACCTCTAGAGGCAAAGTATTAATACTTAAGGAAAACAGCAATAAACCTCAAAATTGCCCACATCCTTACTGCCCTCTGAGAAGCAAGACCAGAAGATGAAGGTGTTTTCACAAGATCCCAGTCCTCAAATGTCCATCACTACTCTAAGGAAGACCCCCCCTCAAAAAAAAAAAACTAAAAAGCACATAGGAAAAGACCTTCCCGTTAACAATCACCCTTTGAGTCTCACCCTTTCATGTCCTGTTGGGCGAATCAAAATTGTTAACATTCCTGCAGTGAGTTCCACCCTTATCTCCTCCTCTCACACAAGGGCTCCTTCACCAGTCACCTGGCCCACGACAGCGTACGTGCATGTGTACGTGTGTGCATGCGTGTGCGAGGAAGATTTTATGCCAGGTTAGCATCATTGATAGAGTACTGTCATTTCCCATCTTTATAAAGACTCCAAACTCATAAGTGTTTCTGAACAGAGACACGCAGGTAAGTCCTTGCTTCAGCTGGATGGAGGGAACGTGACAAAGCAACAACATCGGGGTGCTAGGGGTGCAGCTCAGTGGTTAAGACCCCTGCCTAGCGTGGGCAAGGCCTTACATAAAGATCAGCAGGGCACAATGATGCACACCTGTAATCTCAGCACTCAGGAGGCTGAGGCGGGAGGACTGCTGTGAGATTAGCCATCCTGGACCAACATGGACTACAAAGCGAGATCGATCCTGCCTTTAAAAAAAAAAAAAAGGCAACATGACCTCCCATGCCGAAAGACAGCAGGCCTACAGCACTCCGAAGGCAACTGGGTGTCTGAGCCAACCCCAGCAAAGGAGAGAAGCCAGTTTTCAGCTGACCAGGAGCCAAAAGGCTCAATGGTGAGGGAATGAACTGGGCCTCACACATGCTAATCAAATGCTTTACCACCCTTAGCTCTTTAGTGCTTTTTTTCTAAATAAGAGACATAAAATAATTATGACCAACAATTTTGGGCAGTGAGTATAGATCCTGGCTAATTTGCCCTTTGTAATATTCTTCATTTCAACATCCAAAAATAAAAATTATTTTTAATAGAAGAAAAGTAACTATCACAAGTGTCTGTCAGCCTTTGGCCTGCATCTGCCAGTACACTTTATACGGGAGGACAGGAGGAAGTCGATCTGGGGACTGGAGCATAGAACGTAGAGCGCAGCCGCGACAGGACGTGTCCTGCAAGCACAAGGCCCCAGGGTCAGTTCTCTCCCACCACATAAACCTGCTACTGTGGCACATGCATCTGGTCCCAGCACTCAGGAAGCTGAGGCAGGGGAACTGCTGTGAGTTCTAGGTCAGGCTGGGCTCCATGAGTTCAGGACCAACCTAGACTACTGAGCAAGAACCTGTTTCAAAAAAAAGGGGGGGGGGTGGCTGGGAATATAGTTTATAGTTCAGGAAGAAGGCCCTCGACTCTGATCCCAGTACCACACATGAAAGCCCTTTCGTCCATCAAGGCATCAAGATGGCAGGCGGAACGGACGAACCAACTAAATGGGATAGACAGAGGGCTGTTCTCTATTGGTCTAAGAGTCAGGTCTAGAAGCACCCAAGTAACCTGTCTGTAACCTGTATGACAGATCACTGGCCATGACGTTAGCACCCACTGGGAAGCCAACAGAACACCAAAGTAGCCAATCAGGATTTCTCTCCCCATCACTCAGATTAAAAGGTACCAACAATACTTTTTAATTCTTCTCCTATGGGCATCTTCATCTGCTATTGTGGCTTGGATCTGGAATGTCCCCCAAAACTCTCATTTGGATGGTATGGATTGTCTACAGAACTGTGTGCTGTTGGGAGATGGGGGCGTGGTTTGAAGGAGTGCATTGTGGGTGTGTGGAGGACAGGCATGTGGCAAACTAGATTACAGGTATGTGGACTGAATCACAGGTGTGTGATGGGGTCTTAAACCTGGAAATATAAATGCAACCTTTCCTCTTGACTTGGCTTCCTGATTGCAGTGCTGTGAGGATAGGCCTCAGCCTCTGCCATGTGCTTCCACTGTTGCCCCCAACCCATGAGCTAAAAGAAAAATTTCCTGGGCTGGAGGAATGGCTCAGAGGTTAAAGCGCTTGAGTAAGCGCTAAGCCAAGCGCTAAGTACCTGAGGTTCGATTCCCCAGCACCACATAAGCCGGGCGTTGTGGCGCATGCCTGTAATCCCAGCACTCGGGAGGCTGAGACAGGAGGATTGCTGTGAGTCCAAAGCCAGCCTGGGCTCTGAAGTGAATTCAGGACCAGCCTGGACCACAGAGCGAGACCCTGTCTCAAAAAAGAAAAAAGAAAAGAAAAATAATTTTTCCTCCCCTAAATTGTGGATATGGGATATTGAGTCACAGCAAAGAAAAAGAACTAAGACACTTGAAAATATCTAATTTAGGGGCTGGAGGAATGGCACAGCGGTTAAAGCGCCTGCCTAGCAAGCGCAAGACCCTCGGTTCAATTCCTCAGCACCTCATAAAGCTGGGTGTGGTACACACCTGTAATCCCAGCACTAGGGAGGCGGAGGCAGAATTGCCAAGTACAAGGCCAGCCTGGGCTACATAGTGAGTTCAGGTCCAGCTTGGGCTAGAGAGTTAAGAGTCTGTCTCAAAAAAAGAAAATATCTAATTTACACATGTGGTTTTTAAAATTATGATTATAAAATCTGAAAAAAATAATAAGCAACCAAAAAAGCATTTGTGACTTGAGTAATTAAAAACTAAAAATAGAGCAATTTAGCCATTTCCCAAGATGCCTTACAAAAGAAATCATAAGAAATCCAGGACTGGTGGCACAGGCCTAAAATCACAGCACTCTGGGAGGCAGAGGCAGGATGATCACATAAGTTTGAGCCCAACTTGGGCAACTCAAAGTAAAAAAAATAAAAGGCTGGAGATGTAGCTCAGACTGTAGGTCCTGGATTAGATCCCCAGTAACTCTCCCGCCATAAAAAAGAAAAGGACCTAAAGATGTCACATGCTGTGTGTGAGCTAAATTTCTTCCACCATCCCTCCAACTAACAGAATCTCCCCCAGGGTACTAAGTAAACCTACAGAATTATGTAACATGTTGCCCTATGGGTAGAAACAGACCGTAAGCACGTAATACTAAGTACATAAAAATAACAAATACCTGAATTTAATAACTGTCCTGAGACAACCCACTCATCTCTCCTTGAGCACTCTGTCTCCCCTCTTTCCCCCTCCTCCCCACATCCAGCTAGCAAAACCTAAATATAGGCAATCAAAGTGAAGCTGGCAGCTCCATTGTGTGCTCTGAAAGCAGGGCTGTGGCCTGGGTCCGGCTCAGGGGGAGCCTAGCTTCACAGGACAGGCTCAGAGTTCATACCGAGAGAGACAGACAGAGACACAGAGAGAGAGATACAGAGAGAGAGCTCTTCATCAAACACAGCTCTAAGTTCATTCCACCTCACACCAAGGAAGATTTAGAGCAAAAGTACATGTTAGAGATTCTATGTCTGTCACCTGATCCCGTAGCACAGAAACCATGATTCCTTGGGCACTGCTGTGGAAGGACAGGCTGGGTCTGGGATCCGCCCTCTCTGGGGACACTCAGCACACACATATGATGTGTGTGGGCCTCCACCCTCAGGGTGTTTCAACAAGCACATGCACTCAGTGTTCTCCACCTGGAGGACACGGGCACACAACACGCATTCACCAGAGATAAGACTCATTCAGAACCTTCAAAAGACCTGGGAGGGGTGGTGGGCTGAAGGAATAGCAAGGTGGTTAGAGCACTTGCCTAGCAAGCACAAGGCCCTGAGTTCGATTCCCCAGTACCACATAAGCCATGAATAGTGGCTCAGGACGGTAATCCCAGCACTCAGGAGGCTGAGGCAGGAAGATTGCTCTCAGCTCTGGGCCAGCCTGGGCTCCACAGTGAGTTCAGGACCAGCCAGGAGACTGAAGTGTGAGACCCTGTCTGAAAAATAAATAAATAATGAACAAATAAATAGATTTAAAAAAACTTCTAGGTCCTATGTGGCTTTATTTTTAGTGTTTTGCAGTACATATTTATTTATTTATTTATTTGTTTGAGAATAGGGTCTCACTTTACACTGCAGGATGGTCCTAAACTCACTATGGAGCCCAGGCTGGCCTCACACACAGCAATTCTCCTGCCTCAGCCTCCCCAGTGCTGGGATTACAGGCGTGCATCTCCACATCCAGTTTATGTGGTGCTAGGGAATGGAAATCAGGGACTTAGGCTTGCTAGGCAAGCACTGTCACTGCTGTGCCATATTTTAAAATGTTATAGGTAGGAGCTTGAGGAATAGCTCCAGCGGTTAAAGCGCTTGCCTAGCAAGTGCTAAGTACCAGAGTTCAATTCCCCAGCACCACATAAACTGGACACAGGGGCTCACGCCTGTGATCCCAGCACTCAGGAGGCTGAGGCAGGTGGATTGTCCTGAGTCCAATGGCAGCCTGGGCTACATAGTGAGTTCAACCAGGCTGGGCTATAGAGTAAGATCCTGTCAAAAAACAAAAATTAAAAACAATTTATGGGTAGTCGTCTGTTAAAAAAGATCAAAGGATTCTACCAAATACAGTGGAAGAATTATTTCTGGTGTTTGGGTGGTATGTAAGTCTAAACCATATAACATAAGTAAATACAAGTACATGACAGAACTGTAATAGGGAACACCTAAGTAATATCTAATATCCAAGCATACTGTGGGTTTACCAGCGAATGCAGCAGATTATGAGTTCAAGGCAGACACCCAGGAAGGAATGTAAGTTGGTAGGCCACTTTAGGAAAAAGGCCTCAACTAGTAAGGTGAAAGATAAACACACCCCCAGAAACAACTGAGATGTCCATCTACAGTCAATGGAAAAATAACTTGGGGTGTGTCATACCAAAATGAACCAGGTAGTCACAGGCAACATGGATGAATCTTTAAAAACAGCACACCACAGGAATTTAAACAATTACAGACACAGGTACACACACTGTATGCATTATGATGCTGACCAAAAAAGATCCAAAGCAACACCTACTCAGTACTGTTTGTTTTGTTTGGTTTTTTTTGAGACAGGGTCTTGCTCTGCAGCCCAGGCTGGTCGTGAACTCACTATGTACCTAGGCTGGCCTTGGACTCAGAGCAATCCTCCTGCCTCAGCCTCCCCTGTGCAAGGCTTACAGGCGTGAGCCACCCCACTGGGCATATGTGGTGCTGAGGAATGGAGCTCAGTCAGGGCCTTGTGCTTGCTAGGCAAGCACTCTAACCGCTGTGCAATTCCTCCAGCCCCCTACTTAATACTACACAGAGGTGAAAAACAAGCAAAAATAACTATGATGTTTAGAGATTTATTTATACTTAGGGGGTAAAAACTACTGAAAAGGAAGAAAATTATTTCCATGAAAGTCAGGATAGTTACTGGCAGGTTTACTTATCCTCTGGAAAAGAGTAGAAAGTGGATAGGATGCTTCTCAATCTGTAAGATCATTAGTTACATTTGTATTTTCTTTAAAATAATTCCTCAACTTATCCATTTATTTTATATTTTTGTCTTCATTTGCAATTTAAAAGGTTAAATAGAATGTTGATTTCCAGGAACTCAGAACCATTACAGTCCTGGCCCACCTGGGGAAGCACACTTCTCTGAATGATACGGTTCACCTGGCAGCCCCATCAAGTCAGGGACCTTAACTGCCTCCCATCCCCACGTGCAACACAGGCCCTTCGGCACGGTAAACGTCCTCCGTAAATGTTTAGGAACTGTAAACAGCTGGCATAGGTTGTCTTAACTCACCATTTCTTGAAATCACTTATTTGAACTGTGCTTCCACTAACACTTTCTCTTCTTTGCTTAGCCCCTGTGCAGCTTTCATAAATCATAAACCTTAAATGTTAGCTGTGTAAGTTTATACCCAGGCTGTTGCTTTAGCAACTCTCCGTGCCTTCCACTTCCTCTAATGCCTCCTTAGAAGCCAAGATGAACACGCTTGTCCTCGACTTTTATTTTTGAGACAGGGTTTTGCTCTGTATTCCCGGCTGGTCCTGAACTCACTCAGGTAGTCCAGGTTGGCCTCAAATTCATGAAATTCACCACAATCCTCATGCCTCAGCATCGTGTAGAGACCTTTTCTTTTCTTTAAGGCTAAGGTTTCATTTGCCCTGAAAGTAAAGCCTAAAATCCTAATGATTCAATTACTTTGAAGCTGTTTTAGGACGGGGGTCATTTGTCTTTTGCCCTGAGAAATACCACCAGAGTGGATAAAATTTGTAATTAAGAAATATGCTACCTTCTCTGGAAAAAAATCAAATTTCTCTAACAGAACATATCACCTTTGAAATAATTAAATTCAGCTGAAAATCATTAACGCAAATAGACATCAATAAAAACTCTAAAAGAATATACACAACCTAGATACACACAGCAGTAACTTTTGAGAAAGATACCCAAAAGAAACCTTTAACCTAATTAATAAAGTTTTTAACTTTTACACAGAGAATGATTAAAGCATCCCTTGTAACATTGGGAAAACTCATTTTTAATCCATTCTGATTTAAAACAAAATCCTGTTTGCAAAAGAATTCCCCAGTTGCCTCCCTAGAGTTCATCTTTTTCAAATACTAGTGTTTATGCTAAAGTCTTAGGAGACCCGCTGGCTAATTTTTATATGGATACATATTTATGCCATTCTATTAAAGACTATCACAGAATTCATACCTGCAGTCAAGCGACAGGAAAGGTTTCAGATGAGAGCTCAGCACACACACGTTCAACCCCGATGTTAAGACGACTCGGAATGAAGGAAACTGCCTCGCGTTTTATGTGGGAAAGCCAAAAATACCAAGCAGCGAGCTCTCTCCTCCCCCAAGCGTCAGAAGGTGAGTCAGAGCCGGAGGCAGGAATGGGGCCCCGTGTCAAGCCGCCCGTGCGGGGCTCCTACCAGCCTCCTCCCTGGAATTCTTGACCCTCACCTGGCCTAATGGGAACTGTCCCAGTGTCCCAGCTGAAGGCCAGGTGGCTCCTCATGCGCGGGGGACCTCGCTCCCTGGGTTTCTCAAGGGAGCCAAGACCGGGGCGCCTTTGTGAGTCCACAAGGAACAATAGCCCAACCGCCGTTCCAGGGAACGAAGCTTCCAGAACACACAGACACAAGTTTACAAAGAAGACAGCACCTTTGTTCCTCTCGTTTTAAAGAGTAGGAAGCCAGCAGCGAGAAGTTTTAACTCGTCCAGTGTCGCATAACTTTGCAGCAGGGCAGAGATCGGCACCATCTCCGGGAGGCGTCCCGACATTCCATTATAATCCCGCGCGGCCTCCTAAGTAGGAATTCCAAGAGACTGTGGGATAAGGCCTCGGTCCACGGCCCTCTAAGGTCAGGGGAGAGCCTCCCGCTCACTCGGCGCCTCTTTTTTGTGTCTGTAGAACGGGGAGGTGATGCTCCCCACCTACATCTTATAAACTGTAATGAACAGCTAACGAGCCAGCCCCGGCCAAACGCCTCGCGGTCCCGCGGGGTGAGAAGTACGAGATGGTTAAAAAAAAAAAAATCCTGCACGGGCCAACTGCACGCGGAGAGCGCTGCTTCCTCCGCCTCTGGGATGCCCCGTTACCATAACACCGGCCGGCACCACTGGCAACATCTACCTAAATAAAATATAGTTACACAATCCGGCTAAGGGGACGACTGACCGCCGCAGTACACACACAACTTCGCCGAGCGCCACTCACAAGAAATACGCAGACCCACCCCACGCTATGCACCCCGACCCACGGCCGCACACACGCGAGCAAACTGCAGACCTTCTGACCCGGGAGGAGCCGCCCGGAGCGCGCGCAGAGCCGGGCCGGCCCGCGGGGTCACCGGGACAGGCGCCCGCCCGGCCGGGGTGCAGGCCCGGCGCGCCCCGAGCCCGGCCTCGCCAATCCCCGCAGCCAGGGGACGCCAAGCCCGCCCCGGTGCAGGCGGGTCGCGGGCACAAAGTTTCCAAAGACCAGGGTCGTGCGCGTCCCGGCTTCCCGGCCCGCCGGCTCCCGGGCCCGGCGCGCCCAAACGCCCCCTCCCCGGCCCGCGGCCCCGTACCTGTCCGTCCGTCCGGCGCCGGCGATCCGTCCTCCCGCTGGGCTGCCGGCTTCTGCGGGCGGGACGCGCGCGCCGCCGCCGCCTCCCCGCCCGCCCGCCCGCGCCGGGGCGGGCCGCGCGCACGCTCCCTGGCGCTCCGCCGCCCTCGCCCGAGGGGGGCGCCCGGGCGGGGCGGGGTCGGGCGAGGGGATCCCGGCGGGACCGGCAGGGGCGCCCGGCGGCGCGCGTGCGCGCTGGGTCTCCGGGCCGTGCGGGCGCCCGAGCGCGCCCCGGGGTTTGGTGACTCGGTTTCCCCCCGGGCGGCGTTCGGTCTCGGGGGCTCCGTCTCCTCACCTGTCTCGCACACCGACGCCCGTTTCCCACTTCACCGTCTACCCAAAAGCTGCGTTTGAGGATGCGAGAGGACTAGACGCGAGAAAAATCAATCCTAAGATCAAAAAGGTGTGAGCACGGAAGTTGGTGTCTGATCCCCGCCTCGCTCCGCCCCAGCTCCACCCGGCGCGCGAGACCCCGGAGTTGGGACTGAAGGGGGAAAATAAGTCTCATCGCAACTCTTGGATAAACTGTGCGTGGACAGGTGTGGGCACTTCTTGGTGACGGAAAGCGCCCTGGTCCGAGACTCAAAAGGAGGTGAAGATACAGCTATGTTTCGCCTCCGTCAGGACCCCCAACCACCGCCATCACAGCGCAGGTGCCACCTGTCCTCCACGGCGCCGAGGATTCGCTGAGGGTTTGACTGCTATGTCACGGGGCTGGAGGGGAAGTCATTTTAGTTAGGTCTGCCCCTCGGTACCCTCTTCAACCAAGTCCCCTCTCCCACCCCAGCAGGTGTAGGGCGGTTCGAGGAAGGCACAGACGATTTCCCCAGGGTGCTGCAGTGAGTCAGACACGCAGGAGTCCTGACTCCATGCCCAGCCCTGTCCTCACCCGACAGCTCCTCACCGTTGCAAATCGTTGGCATCAGAACTGCTGAACAGTCAAAGGAGTAGTCATAGGTTAGCAGGGCGGGGTGTGAGGGCGAAGACACCCCGCCATAGCTTCACATCTTCAAGCAAAAGCTTTGAGGCTTTTTACGCTCTTCCTGAGCACACCACTGGCCAACCAGATTCGGAGACATCTGGTGGGTGCTGGAATATCTAGAAGTTTTGTCTGCTCACCGGCAAAAATATAACATCAAAGACATTTCAGTGATAATCCTGAGAGCTAAAAAGGCCTAGACAGGAGAGATTTATTTTTGCTTCCATAAAAATAAAAATCACAGCTTTAAAATGAGGCAAAATTAGCCTTTCTAAGGGAGAACGAAATAGAATACCATTCAGGGTAACGCATGGGAGTCAGATCTTTCCTGAGAGAGGCATCTTCCCATTATTCCAGCAGTTCATCTAGTGTCTTATTTTTGACATGTCAATACAAAAATAGCAAAATCTCTCATAAGAACGATCAGATGTGGCTTCCATTTCTGCTTCTCTCCCTACACTTGTTCCTTCAGTCAATTCAGTGACTCAGCAGCATGAACAGATTCATCCCTTTTCAGATCCAGACTGAGACAGCAGGTCTCCAGGCTCTAGGGAGTGACAAGAAGCTAGCCATGTTGCGGACTCTAGGAACTAAGCCTCCCATGGAGCATTACACCCTAATCAGTGAAGAGAAGGCGGTGGGCTAAGACAGAGTCCGTGCTGAATGTGCTGTGTGCGCCGAGATCTAGAGATTAGACACTCATAGTGGCACAGGCCTGTAATCCCTGCACTCGGGAGGCTGAGACGACTGGATTGCATATTCTAGCCCAGCTAGGACAATGAAGCAGGAAGCTGTCTCAAAGTTCAAAGAGGCTGAGGATGTAGCTCAGTATGAAAGTCCTGGGCTCAATCTCCAGCACCAAAAAAAAAAAAAGAAAAAAAGAAAAAAAATCAAAAAGCTAGAGGTTAAGAAAAGTAGGAAGAAGTGCCGAAGTCAGTAATAACAATGTATAACTGTAAAGATATACTGTACAATAACGCCTGTATGCCTTACAGAATAAGGCCGTGTGAGAAACACTCGACAAGAGTTGAGCTGAGGGTATAGCTCAGTGACTGAGGTGCCTGCCCAGCATGTGAAAGCCCCTGGGTTAGATTCCTCAACACCACGTTTAAAAAAAAAATGGTCTGGGGGGCATAGCTCGGCAGTTAAAGTACTTGCTTAGCTAGCACAAGGCCCTGAGTTCAGTTCTCCATTTCCCCAGCACCACATAAACTGGGCTTGGTGGTGCACACCTGTGGTTCCAACACTGCTGCAGAGGCTAAAGCAAGAGGATTGCCTTGAGTTCAAGGCCAGCCTGGGGCTACATAGCGAGTTCAGACCACCACCACCACCACCACCACCACCACCACCACCACCACCACCACCCCCAAGGAAGGAATTCCCTTTCCAGAATAGCACTGTTCAACAGAAGGTTTTCAGTTTGGTTTTTTTGTTTGTTTTTTGAAACAAGGTCTTACTCTGTAGTCCGGACCCTGCCTCAACCTCCTGCAGGTGTGTGCCACCACATCCAGCTAATCTTTATGTGGTTCCACGGAACCAAACCCAGGGCTTTTTGCATTCTAGGCAAGCGCTTTAACTGGGGAATGCTCCCAACCTCTCAACAGAGCTTTGCACATAACCAACATGTTCTGTCTTTGCTGTCTGTCCAATCCAGAAGCCCTACTAGCCTTAAGTGTCTACTGAGCACTTGTAATATAGCTAGTGTGACTGTGGAATTGAAATTCTATTTATTTTTGTGGTCCTAGGGATTGAGCCCAGGACTTTCACTCTGAGCTACATCCCTAGCCCCCAGGCTGGCCTCAAATTTAGAGCAATACTTCTGCCTCAGCCTCCTGGACCACCATGCTCAGCTTATGTGGTGCTGCAGAGTTAAACCCAGGGCCTTGTATGTGCTAGGCAAGTACTTTAATTGCCAAGCTACATCCCCAGACCCCTCCAGCACCTTTTCAGTGTTTATTTGAGACTGCATCTCACTAAATTGCTAAATTGCCCAGGCTGGATACAACTTTATGATCCTCCTGCCTCAGCCTCCCTAAATGCTGGGATTACAGGCCTATGCCACTGGGCCCAGCTCATGGAATTGAGGTTTTGCTTTGTTCTGAGACAGGGTCTTGCTCTATAGCCCAGGCTGGTCCTGAACTCACTATGGAGCCCAGGCTGGCCTTGGACTCATGGCAATCCTTCTGTCTCTTCTGAGTGCTGGGATTACAGGCATGTGCTACCACGCCCAGCTTATGTGGTGCTGGGGAATCAAACTCAGGTACTTAGTGCTTGACTTAGCACTTTTAACCACAGAGCCATTCCTCCAGCCTCAAGTTATTTATTTTCTTTAAGGCAAGGTCGTGCTCTGTAGCACAGGCTGGCCTCAAATTCACATCAATCTACTTGGATGGGCCCCCCAAGTGCCAGGATTACAGGCCTGCCCCACCACGTCCAGCGTATGCAGTGCTGGGGAATCAAATTCAGGGCCTTGCACTCGTTAGGCAAGCACTTAACTGCCGAGCTACAAGCCCCATGAGCTACATCCCAGCCCATGGAATTGAAATTTTATTTCTTTTTGACATTGAAATTTTAATTGTACTCAATTTTAATCCAATTTAACCATTTTTGCTGCTAGCTGGTGACTACCTTACTGACGGCCCTTTCTACAGTATGTGAGTCTACAGAGCTAGCTATTTTAGGGGTCATCTGCCACAGCAGTACAGTCAATATGTGTCCAGTGACAGTTTGGGCCCTTCTGACCACAAGCAGATATGCAGTGCTGCAGAGCAGCCCAGCATCTGTGAAGAATGAGAATTTACCCATGAGACACTGTGCAGAGGGTGCTTCTACTCGGATGAGCTTCTGAGGTCTTCCTTCTCAAAACATTCTCTTCACTGCGTGGGCAGCCACCGCCCCGTAGGCTGAAAACTCTTATGGGTCTCTCTGGAAGCACGTTTGTGACTTCTAGGCATATCACTGCCTCTGGTTAACAAATTGGCCACAGCTTTCATCCATCAGAGTTGGGGAGGAGCAGTGAGCAAGGCTCCCCATGCTACCGAATGCTGATATCAGGGTGCCATGACATCCTATGCCTCATATATGTCCCAAAACCTGCTGTTACTGACTATAATTACAGATTACATGCCACTGGTTATTGTAAAGATGTCAATCCCTTGTGAGAAGTAAATTTTAAAGAAACTGTCCTTTGCCAGGTTTGTGAGGGGCAGTGATTACAAGGTAACTTGCTATGAATGTAGAAAAGACAAAAGAATTAGGACAATCAATAATTAGCATCTAGTTTGGTTCCCCCCGCCACACATACACACACCCAGACCTCTCATTCTGTATTCCACAGTGGTCCTGATCACTGCACCCCAGACTGGCCTTGAACTCAACGCAATCCTCCTGCCTCAGCCTGAGTGATAGAATTATAGGCCACATACCCAGCTCATTTTTATGTGGTACTAGTGAGCTGAACCAAGGGACCTGCATGTGCTAGGCAAGTACCTTAACTACTGAACAATGCCCTCAACCCTGGATTAGTCTTTTATTTTATGTAAGATTTTTTAGTTTTCTTTGCACAATTATAGTACACAGACAGTTTTGCAACTCAACAAGGTCCTTGAGCTAGGCATTATATGAGGGAACGTTACAATATGTTGAAGATAACTAAAAATCTGCCTGTGGAATTTCCTGCCTTTGACTCAATACATAGAGCAGTGATGCAGGGAGGAGAATTCCATGACAACAATCCCTCAAAACACACATCAGCCTGCTTTCACATGTGTTCTGTATCTCTCGAATCTTAGTGTCCCACAATGGGACTTCAGTGTGATGTGAACTGTGTGAGATTTACACCTGACTGCATTTAAACAACCTAAGGCTCAGAAGAGAAAGGGGGGTACCCAGTGTCTGACAGATCTTATCTCATCCAATCACCAAAGCCACACTTTAGACCCGAAGGGCTAGTGGCTGGAGAAATGGCTCAGGGGTTAAAGCTCTTACCTAGCAAGCGCTAAGGACCTGAATTGATTCCCCAGCACCACATAAACTGGGTGTGGTGGTGCATGCCTGTAATCCCAGCACTCAGGAGGCTGAGACAGGAGGATTGCCCTGAGTGCAAGGCCAACCTGGGCTCCATAGTGAGCTCAGGACCAACCTGGACTACAGATAGAAATCCTGCTTCAGAAAAAAAAAAAAAAAGAATATGTAATCCCCGGGGTTTCCCCCAGAATTGCAAAATTTAAATAAAATTGAAATTGTGGAATCTAGAAATGGTGGTGTAAGCCTTTAATCCAAGGTGGGATTGCAAATTTGAGCCTTGCCTCGGTTGCTTAGCAACTTAGCAAGATCCTGTCTCAAACCAAAACTAAAAACGGACTTAATCCCCAGTACCAAGTAAATAAATAAATAAATTGAAATTTTAAAAAGGGCTGGGCATCCAATCTTCCACAGAGGGGCCAGAAACACACACTGGAGTAAAGGTAGCCTCTTAAACAAATGCTGCTGGGAAAACTGGCTAACCACATGCAGAAGAATGAAACCAGACCCACAACTTTCACCATGCACCAAGATCAGATCAAAATGGATCAAAGACTTAGACATTAAAATGGAAACACTGAACAAGTTGGAAGAAAAAATAGGCGAAATCCTTGAAGACACAGGTCAAGGCAAGGACTTTCTCAATAAAACACCCAAAGCACAAGAGTTAACTAACACCAAGAATCAATAAATGGGACTCAATAAAGTCAAAAAACAAGTTTCCAGAATGAAGACAGCACTCATGGAATGGGAAAAAGAATCTCCGCAGCTCCTCGTCAGGCAGGACTATTACCAGTAATATACAAAAAACTGAAAAAACTAGATCCTCCAAAAAGGACCCAACCCCAAAAATGGGAATCTGGATGAACAAGCAGTTCTCCAAGGAAGTTCAAATGGCCAATAAATACATGAAAAATGTTCAGCATCTTTAGCCATCAGAGAAATGCAAATTAAAACAACTCTGAGGCTCCATCTAACACCAGTAAAATAGCTACTATTAAGAACACAAAAAACAGCGAATGCCACGGAGGCTGTGGGGGGAAAGGAACCCTCCCATGTTGCTGGTAGGGCTGCAAACTGGTACGGACCACAATGGAAGCAGTATGGAGATTCCTCAAAAAACTGAAAATCATTATTCCTTTTGACCCAGTTATACCTCTTCTGAGTGCCTTCCCAAAAGAGTTTAAACATGCATCATACAATAGCGATACATGTTTATAGCAGCATAATTTATAATAGCCAAATCTTAGAAGAAGCCAATATGCCCGACCACAAAAGAATGAATAAAGATGTGGTATATATACACAATGGAGTACTACTCTGCCATAAAGAATGAAAACTCTGGTTCATTTGTAGGAAAACAAATACACCTTGAGACCATTATGCTCAGCGAAGTGAATCAGACCCAGAGAGGTAAATATCATACTATTTCTCTAATATGAGAAAACCAGACCATAAGAAATGTAAGAGATAACAGAAGTAAGAAGATAGACCTCGTGGACAGGAAAAGGGAAAGTAGGGGGTGGTGAGAGGATAGGAAGGGGAAAGGGATATACTATGTAAATTAAAAATATCAAAAAATATTTAAGGGCTGGAGGAATGGCTCAGTGGTTAAAGCGCTTGCCTAGCAAGTGCTAAATATCCTAGTTAGACTCCCCAGCACCATATAAGCTGGGTGTGGTGGCGCACGCCTGTAATCCCAACACTCCGGAGGCTGAAGCAGGAGGACTGCCATGAGTCCAGGGCCAGCCTGGGCTCCGAAGTGAGTCCAGGACCAGCCTGGACCACAGAGTGAGACCCTGTCTCAAAAAAATAATAAATAAAAATTTAAAAAAATAAAAAATGTTTAAAAGGACTGGGATGTAGTTCAATGCAAAGTCCCTGGGTATTGATTACTTTAAGCTGAATGTATAGGATTTCTTTTTTCTTTCCTCATTTTAATTTAATTTTATGGTACTGAGGATCAAGCCCAAGGCCTTCACTCTGGGTTGCATCACCAGTCCATTTTTGTTTTTGATTTTGAGACAAGGTCTAGCTACATAGCCCAGGCTGGGCTTGAACTTGCAAGTTTTCTACCCCAGCCTCCAAGAATGCTGAAATTCCAGGCCTATGCCACTGGCTCTGGCCATGTACCACCTGATGAAGTGGAAAAAATTATAATTTTTTTGAGATAGGGTCTTACTGTAGCCCAGGCTGGTCCTGAACTCACTGATATAGCCCAGGCTGGCCTTGGACTCAGGATAATCTGCCTGCCTCAGGCTCCCTGAGTGCTTGGATTACAGGCCCTGCTTCATGTGGTGCCGGGAAAATGAACACAGGGCCTTATGCTTGCAAGACAAGTTCTTTAACCACTGTGCCATTCCTCCAGTCCTGAAAAGAAACTATTCTTAAAAATCCTTTTTATTTTAATGAGGCAGGATCTTGCTCTGTAGTACAGGCTGGTTGTGAACTCACAAAATAGCCCAGCTAGCCTCCAACTCACGGAAATCTTCCTGCCTCAGACTCCCAAGTGCTTTGATGACAGGCATGTGCCATCACAACGGGCTTAAGTTTACACTGTGCTAGGGAATTGAACCCAGGGCCTTGCGCAGCCACTTTGACCACTGAGCTACACCCCTAACCCAGTTTTTTTTTCAAGACAAGGTCTCGCTCTACAGCCCAGGCTGGTCCTGGGGTCACCAGGTAGCCCAGGCTGGCCTTGGACGCACAACAATCCTCCTGCCTCAGCCTCCTGACTGCTGGGGTTACAGGCGTGCGCCACCACGCCCAGCTTTATGTGGTGCTGGGGAATCGAACTCAAGGCTTTTGTACTTGCTAGGCAAATGCTTTAACCCCTGTGCCATTCCGCCAGCCTCAGTCCCCAGTTGATTCTAATGTGGTAACAAGAATCAAATCCAGGGCTCTTCACATGCCAGGCAAGTGCTTTAACCTCTGAGGTATGGCCCTACTGAAGGACCCAGGCTAAACAAACTCCATGACAGGCTGGGCATAACACCTACCCCCTAAAAACCAACCTTTGTCAGAGAAAGAAGTGGAGCCAGGAGGGTAGCTCAGTGATTGGAGTACCCGCCCAGAAAGCTCCCGGCTTGGGGCTTAATCTCCCAGCACCACACAGTAGGTGGTCATGGTGGGCCACGCCTATAATTCCTGAACTCAAGGGGCTAAGGAAAGAGGATTGCCAAGAGCTGTAGAACAGCCTGGGTTACATAGTGAGTTCAGGACCATCCTGCAGTACAGAGTGGTACTGTCTCAAAGAATGAAGGCTGGAGGGAAGGCATGGTGATTAAAGCACTTGCCTTGCAAGCACACAGGCCCTGAGTTCGATTCCCCAGCACCACATAGAGCTGGGTGTGGTGGCGCACACCTGTAATCCCAGCACTCAGGGAGGCTGAGGTAGGTAAATTATCCTCAGTCCAAGGCCAGCCTGGGGTGTAGAGAGAGATCCTATCTTAAAAAAAAAAAAGAAGAAGAAGAAGAAAAAGAAAGAAGGCCTTCACAGTGAGTTACACTCCTAGCCCATCTTTTATTGTGATTTTGATACACAGCCTCGCCAAGTTCCTCACACTGGGCTCCAACGTGCAATCGGACTGCGTCAGCCTCCCAGAATGCTGTGATTACAGATGTGTGCCACCAAGCCTGGCTTAGTAAGACATATTTTTAAATAGAAACCCAAGGTAATTAATGCTGCTTTGCATAATTTCCTACAACACCAAAGAGGAAAAACCTAGTCATATAAAAAAGGAAGGAGATACATATGCTCACAAAATACTCAATGTAAACATGTTGTATCACATATATACCTATCAATAATATGGGCTGGGGGGACAGCAACTTGCCTCAGCCCAAAAGCCTGAGGACTTTCCCGGGTTATTAGATGCTACCTGTAGCACCCAGTGCCACTGACTGCAAATAAAGGAGAGGAATGGGAAGGAGCGCAGCTGGGGCTCCCACACGACCCTGCAGGCCACGTCTACCCTGTGCACTGCACCTGTGCTCTGCTGAACAGTAGCAAATCTGTTCTAAGCTCTGGCAATCCACCAGATTCAAGATGCAGACTTTGTTCCTCTTTACCTGTGTCTCCAGAGCATGGGGCAGTGCCTGGCTATGTCCTGAATGCTAATTAGGGGTGTCACCTTTCATCCAACGGCCCCCACATCCTTCACTGCAGCTTGCCACAAGTGCCGGAAAATCCAAGGCTTGTTTTCCACCCATCTCCGAGTTTCCATGGAGACGAACAGTTTACTCCTCTTCTCCCCAACCCTCCTAGTCTAAAACATGGTTATTTTTAACTGGAAAACTCTGAGCCAGGTCACAGCTGGGATTTGGATGACGCAATGACGTCTAAGCCACCCTGCTCTCCCACAAACGCCTCTTCTGCATTGCCGGCACGGAGGCACTCCTGGGAGATTATGTACTCAGTAGCATTTCTGCTTTACATCATGAAGTTAAAACGCACACCCTGACTTAGACCTCACAGGTGACCTGAGGCCCAAACCACGCACGAAGCAAAGATGTTTTCACCCAAAGTTAGGTAAAGTTGACTGACGCTGCTATCAGCCATCTGTGGCTGGACCTTAAATACATGAGGGCTTTGGCCCTGCCTTCCTCCACAGAAGGATGCTACTGTTGCAGTTTGCTCAGGGTTAAAAATTAAAAAGTGACCCCCAGCAGGGAAGCAGGGGTGCACATCTACAAATCCAGACACGCAGGGGGATCACAACTGGGAGGCCAGCCCAGGCAATTTAAAAACTTTCTAAAAAAAAAAAAAAAGTTATAAGGGCTGGGGCTATGACTTGGTGTAAGTTTAATCCCCAGAATCCTGCCATTGCACACACTCAAGGGTAGAAACAGGTGGAAAAGCTGTGGTCCTGAAAACGGGGAATTCCCCTATCAGAGTCCAGACTACCATCTCCACATGGCTGGTACTTGGCAGCCTTTGTCTTTATTTCTGAACTTTTTATTCATTCCCAAAAACTAAAAAAATTGGCCATTTTGGGCTGGAGGTATAGCTCAGGGGTTAAGAGCACTTGTCCCGCCAGCACAGACCCTGGGCCAATTATCCAATTTACATGCCTGTAATCTACCCCTCCAGACTAGACCTCAGTCTCCCAACAGCACATGGTTCCATAGACAATCTATAACATGCAAACACATGATACACATTCAAATGAATTTCTGGGCCACAGCAGTTACAGCACTTGCTTGGCGAGTGCAAACCCCTGCCTGGGTTCAATTCTCCAGTACCACATAAACTGGGTGTGGGGTGCGCACCTGCAATCCTAGCAATTTGGGAGGCTGAAGCAGAAAGACTGCTGTTAGTTGGAGGCCAATAAGGGCTACACAGTAAGTTCAGGACCATCCTGGACTAGAGTGAAAGAGTGAAAGACCATCTCGAAAGAAGTTTTAAAATATTTTTTAAAAATTAAGTTCTATAGCCTAAGGTTCACTACTTTATTTTTTCGGTGTTACTAGAGATTAAGCCCACATCTTTCATACAGAACTTTATCTGCAGCCTTTTTTTTTTTTTTTTTTTTTTTTTTTTTTGATTTTGAGACCAAGTCTCATTAAGTTACTACGTTGCCCAAAGTGGGTTTTAATTTGTGATCCTTCTTTCTCAGCCTTCCAGAGTGCTGGGATTACAGGCATGGGGGGCTGGCATGCTTCATTTTTATTTTTGATTTTGAGATAGGATCTTGCTAAGTCCCTAAGCTAAATTGCCCAGGCTGGCCTTGAACTTGCTCTCTTCTTGCCTCAGCCTCTCAGAGTGCTGAGATTACAGGCCGGAGTACTGCCTTTCGTAAAATACGGTTTTATGTTTTAAAGGAATTTTCTCAGTGACAGGTAACGATGAGAAGGCCCCAATCAGAAGTGAAGGACTAGAGTTGTCAGCTTTAGAAGGAGCAGACAGACACCGTACAAGGGTCTTGAACTGAAACAGGTGGGGGACTGCCTGAGTCTGTGCTGGTTGGGATCTGGAGTGTCCCCCCAAAGCCTCATGTTCCTGCGGATACTGTGTAGGGTTGAGAGGTGCGTCTGGATGGAAGGACGTGTGCTTGGTTCCGCCCTTCCTTCCAGATCTCTCTCTGCTCCACCATCCTGTAAGGATCTCTACCATGTGATTCCACCATTTTCCAGTCATCTACCCACAGACTGAGACCTTCTAAAACTGTAAGATACAATAAATCTCTCCTCCCTAAGTTGTGGATGTCGTGTATGGAGGCAGAGATGAAAGAGTATCTAAGACAGAGTCCAAGGCCAGCCTGGGTTACACCATGAGTTCAGGAGCAGCTTGGGCCAAGTACAAGACCCAGTCTGAAAAAAAGAAAAAGGAAAGAAAAGAAATGAAACTTACCTGGGGGTTGGAGGAATAGCTCAGCGATTACAGCACCTGCCTACCAAGCTCAAGACCCTGAGTTCAATTGCCCAGCACCAAATAAACCAGACGTGGTAGCACATGCCTGTAATGTGATCCCAGCATTCTAGAGTCTGAGGCAGGATTGCCATTAGTTTAAGGTCAGCCTGGGCTCCACAGTGAGTTCAGGACCAGTCTGGACTACAGAGTGAGACCCTGCCTCAAAAAAGAAAAAAAAATTAGCTGCCAGATTACTGAATAAGAAAGATAAATGACAGCATTTCAGTATTTCTGCTTTAATAAAGTATGGGTTTCAGCTAGACCTAGTGGCTCAGGCCAGTAATCCCAGAACTCTAGGAGGCTGAGGCAGGAAGAGTGCAAATTCAAACCCAGTCTGGGCAACAGAAAAACTTAAAAAGACTCCATCTCAAAATTAACACAAAAATGGGCCGGAGGAACAGCACAAAGGTCAGTTAAAGCCCTTGCCCAGGAAGCACAAGGCCTTAGGTTCAATTCCACAGCAGCTTAGAACTCAGGTACTCAGCACTTGATGTAGCACTGGCTAGGCAAGCACTTTAACCGATGAGCCATTTCCTCCAGCCCCGTACTGTTTTCTTACAACTAGGAATTTGTCTTTCTACACTTCCTGTTCAACATAAGCTTGAACAAAGGCAGCCTTATTACTAATCCCTCTGGAAATCTTTTTGCTACTTAGGAAGACCACAGAGTTGACCAGTTCTAGATATAAAAGCCCTGAGTTCTACTCCCCAGCACCAGGTGAAGGAATGCACACTGCTAATTCCAGCACTTGAGAGGCTGAGGCAGGAGGACTGCTGTGATTTAAGGCCAGCCTGGACTACATAGTGAGTTCTGGACCAGCCCCAGCTACAGATTGAGATGCTGTCCCCCCCAAAAGAAAGAGAGAGAGAGAGAGAGAGAGAGAGAGAGAGAGAGAGAGAGAGAGAGAGGGAGGGAGGGAGAGAGGGAGAGAGGGAGAGAAAGAGATTAATTCAATTAGCCCGATGCCACAGAAATACATTCCTTTGTACCTATGTGGAAAATAAACACATCAGATTCATTATTCAGCCCTAAAGGACAGTACAAGTCTGAGCTGGCAGTTTAACCATAGTATTTTCAAAGACAAGAGCAAGTACAATGACTTCCAGGGTTTTATCTGCCTAACAGAACTTTCTTGATATGTTTTGGATTTTTTTTTTCTTTTTGAGACAGGGTCTCACTCTATAGTCCAGCTGGTGGCCTTGAACTCACGGCAGTACCCCAGCCTCAGCCTCCTGAGCACTGGGATTATAACTTGTGCCACCACATCTGGTTTTGGATTTTAACTTTTATTATTATTTTTCTTTTGAGACAGGGTCTTGCTCTGTAGTCCAGGCTGGTTCTGAACTCATTATGTGTCCCAGGCTGGCTTCAAACTCATAGCAATCCTCCTGCCTCAGCCTCCCAAGTGCTGGGATGACAGGCATGGCCCACCACATCCCGCTTACGTGATGCTAGGGAATTGAACTCAGGGTCTCACACTTGCTAGCCAAGCACTCTAACTGCTGTGCTATTCCTCCAGCCCAATTTTAACCTTTTAGTAGTCACCGTGTTTTTGTTGAAACAGGATCCAGCGCAACAAAGTAACTCATCACAACAAAGCCATTTTACATATTCATCTATTGAGACCATGTCTCCCTTGTAATCCAGGCTCATCCTGAACTCACTAGGTAGCCCACGCTGTCCTCAAACACACAGCGGTTTTCCTGAGTCAGCCTCCTATGAGCTAGTATTCCAGGCGTGCCCCACCACAACCAGCTTAGACAAAGGTATTTTAATGTCAGCTGTAAAACATTCATCTTCCTCAAGTACCCATTTCTCTGACTTGTCAAAATCAAGTCAAAGGGAAGGTGGTCGCCTATCCCCGAGGCCGGCAGGCAAGTAAACTGAGAAAGGTCATCCTGCACCAGCCAGGAGACTGACTCCCGCAGACTGGGGCTTCCTCCCTCCTGGAGGCTGCGTCCTACCCCGTCTGAGGTACATTTCTAGGACAGGTTACTTAGGATCCAAAATCTCCTAGTTCAATGCTCTTCCCTCTTGATGTCACTCTCCAATCAAGACCTTTCTCAGAACGATTGTGACCATCCAGGCTCCTCTAACCCTGCTGGAGATGTGAGATCCTGTTCAAGATCACGTACATTTCACTAGAAAGGGCCTGGTATTGTCTGATTAAAGAACAGAATTCTTTTGGAGATAGGATCTTGTTCTACAATCCAGGTTGACCGGAACTCACTGTGGAATCCAGGCTGACCTGAACTAAAGGCAATCCTCCTGCCTCAGTCTCCCATGTGCTGGGATTACAAGCGTGCCCCACCATACCTGGCTTATGGGGTGCTGGGGAATGGAAGCCAGGGCCTTGAGATTGCTTGGCAGTGCTTCAACCACCAAGCTATTCCTCCAGCCCTAAATAAAATCTTTTATGTTACCTCATCCACCTCTTCTACACGAGGTTACAAACAGGTATGGCAGTGTCCTATAGTACCAGGGATGGTCCTTTTTGACAGATCTGGGAGAAGTCAGCTGCATTTGGCTAAGCCCACTGAAAAGCAAAGCAAGGCTTCTAGATCAGTCAATCAAACAAAAACCTAGGTACATACAAGTTGTAAAAGTTTTTTTTTTTTTTTAATTAACAGCAGTAAAACAGTGTGTATTTAGAAGACATCCACAAAGATATCCTTAAAAATGGATGGGTGAGGTTCTAGAATTCTATTTAGAACACAGCCCCACTCTCCTGCCTAGAAGATGGGTGGGAAACCGTTGTTTTGTTTGAGACAATGTCTTGCTCTGTAGTCCAGACTGACTGGTCGTGAATTCACTATATACCTCAGACTGACCTGGGCCTCACTGCAATCCTTCTGCCTCAGCCTCCCAGGTATTGGGATTATGCCCAGTCTGTATTGCTGGGGAAGGGAATCCAGTGCCCTCCACTTGTTAGGCAAGCATTTTAACTGCTGAGCTATGCCCCAGCCCTTACTTTGTTTTTGAAGGTAAACATGAATGAGTTTTCCTAAGCTACACTGTGTAATTTGGGTCTGGTTCTGCAGAGTAGAGATTTTAGTTACTACATATCTCTGTTTATTTCCTAAAGGCATCAACATGGATTTTGCTGTAATTGATGAATGCCACTGGTATCCTCCTTTTCCAGTTCATCTATGAACTCAGAGACTTCAATGACTGGTTGCCTGAACTCAGACTTTTTATTCTTTGAGACAGGGTCTTGCTCTGTAGCCCAGGCTAGTCCTGAACTATGTAGTCCAGACTGGCCTTGGACTCATGGCAATCCTCCTGCCTCAGCCTCCCCAATGCTGGGATTACAGGCATGTGCCACCATGCCCAGCACTATGTGGTGCCAGAGAACTGAATCCAGGGCCTTGTGCCTGCTAGGCAAGCACTTTAATCACTCACCAGTACTTTAGCTCGAGTTCAGATTTTAAAAAGGTGTTGAGCTGTGCCTAGTGGCGCAGGCTTGTAATCCCAGCACTCTGATAGGCTAAGGCAGGAAGACTGTAAATCTGAGCCTAACCCAGGCTATTAGAAAAATCAAAGTTAAAAACTGAGCTGGAGATGTAGCTCAGTGTGAGGGCCCTAGGCTTGATCCTCAGTAGGACAAACAAACAAACAAACAAAGTATTATGGAGGAAAGGGGTAAACCTGGAAAAGATGGAAACCGGAACTGTGAAAAGATAAACAGTGAAGACTTCACACTTGCTATCTCATGCATTTTCCAGGGTTTCACACATGCTGGGCAAGAGCCTCACCCCTGTGCTTCCATCATTTAGTCTCTGTCTTCTGTATCCAACCACTTGGAAAGAAAGTATGCATAACTAGAAACCCTTAGTAATAAACTGCAATAAGATTTCCTCCCAGTCTTGATTCATGTCACTGAGTTCCAGAGTAAAGTCTCCCTCTCTGGAGCTGGACTAGGAGAGACATGCACCAGTGTAGCTCATTCATGACTATGTCTAGCAGCAAAAAAAGGGACACAACATTCTGAGAGACCCTTGCTAGCTCTTTTGTTTTTTTTTAACATTAAGAAACAGTCTTGTTTAGTTGTTAAGAATGTATAAGGAAATAATGTACTAAAGACAGCCAGATCGGAATGGAACCACGGATGCAGGGACAACCCTGAGCACCTTCATCTGTCTGATCTTCGACAAAGAGGGAGAAACAGGCTGGAGTAAAGACAGCCTCTTTAACAAGAGGTACTGGGAAAATTGGCTAGCCACATGAGAAGAATGAAACTACACAAACATCCTTCACCATGCAGCAAGATCAAATCAAAATGGATCAAAGACCTAGAGATTAAAATGCAACACCAAACCTGCTGGAAGAAAAAATAGCAAAACCCTGGAAGGCACAGGCATAGTCAAGGACTTTCTCAATAAAACATCCAATGCACACAAGATAACACCAAGACTCAACAAATGGCATTACATTAAATTAAAAAGCTTTTGCACAGCAAAGGAAACAACAGAGCAAAGACAGAACTGCCGGAACGCGGGAAAAAAAATTTGCCATCTATTCCTTGGAAACAAGACTATTATCTAGTAATATACAGGGCTAGGGGTGTAGCTCAGCATTTTAAGCATGTAAGTGCAGGCTTTGTTTGATCCCCCAGCACGACAGATACTGGACATGGTGGCACTCACCTTAAATCCCAGCACTCTGAAGACTGAGGCAGGAGAACTGCCAGGAGTTTGAGGCCAGCCTGGGGTATACAGTATGTTTACGCCTGGACTATACAGCAAGACCCTGTCCCAAAAACAAAACAACAACAAAAAAAGAAATGAAAAATCACCAAAATAAAAGACCCAAACAAAAAATGGCCAATGGAATTCCAAATGGCCAATAAACACATGAAAAAATATTCAGCATCTTTAACCATCACAGAAATGCGAATGAAAACACTGAGGCTCCATCCAACTCCACTCAGAACAGCTGGTACCAAGAACTCAAAAACAACAAATGCTGGCGAGACTGGAGAAAAAGGAGCGCTTCTACATTGCTGGTAGGACTCTAAACTGGCACAACCATTATGGAAAGTAGTATGGAGACTTCTTAAAAGCCTGAAAATAGGGCTGAGGCATAGCTCAGTAGTTAAAGCACTTGCCTAGCAAGCACAAGGCTCTTGGGTTAGATTCCCCAGCACCACACAAACCAGGACTGGTGGCATACACTTGTAATCCCAGCATTTGGGGGTCTGAGGCAGGGGCACTACTGTGTGTTCGAAGTCAGCCAGGACTATAGAGTGAGACCCTGGCTCAAAAAACAAAACAATAAACCTGAAAATAGATAATCCATTTGACTCATCTATACCTTTTTCTTGGCTCAGCCTTTTATTAGCCTGTATTTATAAAAGTCAGCTTGAGAAATTGGTGTACTTACATATCACATCTTGATCCCTTTACTTTCCTTCTCCCTGACAATTCCCTCGCCTCCACAACATTCCCTTTCCCTCTTCACAAGTCTATTTTCTTACGTCTTTCCATCTCTCTTTTACTTCTTTTATGGTTGGGTTTTCTCATATTAGAGAAATCATGCTATATTTAACCTTCTGGGCTGATTTGTTTCACTACGCATGATAGTGTCAGTGCGTCCATTTTCCTACAAATGATTCAAGTTTATCTTTATAGTACAGCTGGGTCAATTCTTTTGAGTATCTTCTCAAAAGAGTTAGTCATATCTAAGAGTGATGCACACATATTCCTGTTTTATAGCAGCACAGATTTTTAACAGCTAAATCTTGGAAGAAGCCTGTATGTCCCTCAACAAATGGGTAAAGATGTGTACAGTTATACAATGGAGTACTACTCTACCATAAGGAAAGATAAATTTGAGTCATCTGTAGGAAAATGGATGCACCCGCAAGACCATTGTACTTAGCGAAATGAATCAGATACTTATGGCTAAATATCATGACTTCACTAATATGAGAAAACCAAGCCTAAAAAAAAAAAGGTAAAGCAAAGAATGATGGAAGAAAGAAAGAAGATGGACTTTGTGGATAGAGAAAGGTGATGTGGAAAGTGTAGAGGGGGTAGGAAGGAGAAGGGAAGGAAAAATGACCAAGATGTGATATATAAATGTACCAATTTCTCAAGCTGATTGTTATTATGTATTGCAAATACATGATGTCTTAGTTACTTATGCATTGCTGGACAGAACAACACCCAACATCCACAATTTCAGGGAGGAAAGATTTATTTCAGCTCACAGTTTCAGAAGTTCTCACAGTATATTCATGGGCGGCCAACAATGGAAGCACATAGCAGAGTCTAGTTGGAGAAAAGCTCTTCATAGCAGGCAGACCCAAAGCCAAACGAAGATTAAGTGATTAAGGCTAAGGCCAGAGCTCCCCCAGGAAGAAGCTGAGCCAATTTTTCTTCTTCCTTCATTCAGTTCAACCTGCCAGTTGACAGCCCATGCACAGGGTGTGTGTCCTTCCTTCACTTCCTGGATCACAAGTCAATAATATACACCTGAAAACTCTGCTCTGGGCATCCTCCAAACTTAACATAATTGACAGAATCCCTCCAGGTCAAATCCTAAGCACTGGCCCATCCCAACCAGTCGCCACCTCTCAACATCACAGGTGTCTCACTAACATCCAAGTACAAGGGACTCTGGGAGGATGTTTCAGATCCAAACGATAATACATGCTAATAAAAAGAAAAGAGAGCTACATCAAAACCAGTAAGTGCTCTTCCATTATAAATGCAAAAGGTATCGGCTCAGTGACTCCTTTCAAGAGAACTCATCACCCAAAATATGGCTAGATCATTAAGAACTCATTTAGGGTTCTATGTCTTAAATTTTGCCAACTTGCTAAATCAAAAACAATCCTGCTTGCTAATATCTAGCATTTTATAATTTTGTAATTACAGCTTACTTTCCTATAATTCTTTTCAACCATGCCATTCTCCTTATCAATTCTAGTGGTCTTCGCCCAATTTTCATCATTCAACTGGTTCTGAAGTTTCCATCAGTCTGCCCCGCCATCCATCCTCCCACTCCTACCTACCCCAGCTGCCCCATGAGTGCTAGCCAAATACATCTCTCGGCACTGCTGTCCTTACTCCCACTCCTGCTCTCCTCTTCACCCTCCACCCCCAAGTCTGGAACAGCCTCCCACTTCCATCTGCCATCTTTCTCTCCCTTTTCAATCTACTGCCGCAAAAAGCCCACCTCTCCCAGGAGGCCCCTACTCAACATTAAAGATGCCTCATGCTTTGCATTATCTCACACTGATGGCTACTACACCCCAAATTTTCAAAACAGAAATTACCTTCCATAGACAAAACTCAAACTCCTTATAACCAATTAAATGTTGATAGTGGTGATATGTTTTTAAGAGAGATGACTATGAGAATAAAGATCATTTCCACAAACCATCCTTTTTAAAGAATTGAAGTCCTCTCTTTGAATTCCTCAGATCCAAGAATATCTTTTCTCCCCATAGTGGTATCTACTAGCAAACTGCATGCATATTTACCTCAGCCAAAAGTTTGAGCACAGCAAAGCACATACTAATTAGCTGTCTGAATGTTAACAAAAAATGAGCTACTGGAGGTGATGTGTGCAGATTCTGGTGAAGCCACTTCTATGTACTTTACTCTCAGCAGAAATGAGATCACAATGACTATGAGTTTGGCTTCCCAGTCTGCAGGAAGGCTGAAGGACCAAGTGTCAGATGTGGTGGCGCTACGCGTCCACTCCTCAGTGAGCATCATACATGAAGCTGCTTCACTTCTGCTTTAAAAGCAGCTTTTATTGCAGGTTAACCTTTCACCACCACAGAATCAGGGCTCAGGGCTCCATCCAAGCAAAGCTAAGGACAGTTGCATCATCTCCATCCTCTGTGCCCTGGTATCCTGGGTAAGAACAGGGTGAATCCAGGACACACACAGGGCAGCATGATGGGGCAGGCACTCAACACCTAAGTGTGCTTTAGTTACCAGAATATTTGACACACCCACAAATTACATAGCAAAACATTTTAATTCATTAATTCTAAAAATAACAGAGACATTTAATATCCGGTGCTACCTCCTCAAAAGTCTACAACAGATGAGAGAGCAAAACTGTCAAGTACAAAGCCGGACATTAAAGATGCAGGTGGGGACAAGGTAATCACAGGGAGGTTTTCCTCTTCTTTGCTCATAAACATGTCACCTTAAAATATCATTAGAAAAAAAAAACATTAAGAAATGAAAGCTTTAACATGTTCTAAAACCTTATTCTTTATTTTTAAATATGTCTGCAATGTTTGAAAGCAAAAAACATGATCAGCAAACTCAGCTCTCAAGTACAAGGATCTGAGCTGGACTCCCGGGACTAAACACTGTGGTCGGTTTCATTCTATTTCCGCCAACACTGTGATGTGAGGTACTATGGTTCTTGTTTTAGATACAACAAGTGTGAGGAATCAATGCCCACTCACATTTAATAACAGCTTATCTAGCACACAACTCTTCAGCACAACACCAACAGCAGGAGGGCTTTAAAGTAGGGTAGAGAAGTTGACATTAATACAACTTAAGGTTTCCTTTGTCCCTTTTTTACAACGAAAATTCAGCTCAAAAACAAAACTCTAGAATGTATATACTCTCCTTTGACCCACCACTTTCCAAACTTATGAATTACAATCCAAGGATTTCGGGGCCTCAGGCTTTCGTGATGTATCCTTCTCGGATGAGGAAATCATAGATTTTCCGGGTCTTGTTCACATCTATCTTGATGAGCGCTCTTGCTTGCGCCAGTCTCAAGCCTCCCTGCTTATTACACTCGTTCAACAGAGCAGATTTGTATTCTAAATAGGCTCCAGGGACCAGCCTCACCATCTGACAGAGCTGCAAGACACGGCAGATTTAACAAACATTAACATCTGTCATTCTCATAATTTAATCCAGCAGATACAGCAAAACCAAAAAGAAATGACATCAGCCTCCAAGTATTTATAGGAGCTGTTGAGTGGCTGGACCACATTCCACTTAGTCTCCTCTCTGAAGAGAACACTCCCTATGGATAACCAGGAAGCAGTAGCCAAGGTGTAACGCTGGGAGTCTTTGGTGCACGCTTGCTGGCTCAGGGGCCTGAATTTATTGGGAAATACAGGTAAGTATCCCTAAAGAGCAGTCCGACTCACTCAGGAGTTGGGCATTAAATGCCACGGTGGAGAACCAGTGCCGCCAGGGAGGAGCCACAGGCACAGTGGCAGAGGAGAGGCAGGCACTTGGATTCCCAAGTGTGAATCACATTGTTAATGTCAACATAAAGGTAGAATGTCCATTTTTGTGGTTTTGTTTCCTGCTTTGGATAAACTGCTAAATCTAGAAAGGTGGCTCAATTCCAGTTCACCCGCCATTATCCAGTCAGTAATGACTAGTCTGAGGTCATCCTTGTCCAGCTTAGGACAAAAAAATGCTTGCAATCCCAGGCCATTCAACATTTGAAACAGACTGGCCTGTGGCTTTGGTAATACATGGACAACAAGTACTTTCTTCTACTCCCAAAATAATGTTCACCGTCCCTGACGGATTTAGTAAGACTAACACAGTCCCAATACCACTAATCTTCTGTACTCTCTGATGTGAGCTGATGCTACATAGTGGCAGGTAGGGAGCTGACCTCAGAAACTTTTAAAAGGGGCACATTAAGGGCAAAAGAAGGGGCTAAGCTTAGCTCAGTGGTTTCCCAGAACCACATAAAAATTAGCTAGGCATGATGTAGTCTCAGCACTAGGGAGGCTGAGGCAGGCACACTGTCATGGGGCTATGTGAGGGCAGCATGAGCTTCATGATAAATTCAAGTCTAGCCTGAACTATAGAGAAAGACACTGTCTTAAAAAAAAAAAAAATCAAATGAAGACACCCTCTATTGAAATGAATTTCAAGGCCAGGGCAGATTCTTTGGAAACATTTTGTCTTTTCTTTTCTTTTTTTTTTTTTTTTTGAGATAGGGTTTCTGTTATGGTTTGGATTTATAATATTCCCCAAAATCTTAAGTATTTGGATGCTGTGGAATACCTATAGATTCCACATGCTATTAATAGGTAGGGCCTCGGTAGGGAGGTGGATTACAAGTGTGTGATGAAGGACAAGTGGGTGGCCTGGAAGGATAGAAACTCCACCCCAGCTTCTTCTCAAGGCCTCTGATTCTTCCTTTTGTGATGCTATAAGCAACTGTCCCTTGCCAGCCACCCACAAATGACAAATGACCTGAGATCTTCTGAAATTGTAAGCTAAATCTTTCCACTCTTAAGTTGTGGATGTCGCATATTTTGTCCCAGCAACAAACAAGTAACTAAGACAAATATTACTCAGCCCAGACTAGCTACAAACTCAAGATCCTCCTGAGTGCTGGGATTACAAGCCTATGCCACCATGCCTGGCTGAAACCCTTAGTAAAGATTTTTTTGAGAAAGGGTCTCCCTCTGTAGCCCTGGCTGGCCCAGAAATCACAATGGAGCCCAGACTGGCCTTGGACTTGCAGCAATCCTCCTGCCTCAGCCTTCCAAGTGCTGGGAGTGCTGGAATTACAGGTGTATACTATCATGACCAGCTTATATGGTGCTGGGGAATCAACTCAGGTCTTAGCACCTAGCAAGCTCTTTAACCTCTGAGCCATTCCTCCAGCCCTGATTTTTTTTTCTTGGTACTCCTATGAAATTTATATATTTAAAATTTAGAAACAACCAAAAGCAAAATAAAGGTAAGCCCAATAATCACATGGGCAGAAAAAAGTAGATCATACTATTTTTTAAATCAAAATTAATATATGACTATACATTATGCTTTTTTTAAATAGAGCTAGGAGGGATTGAACCTAGGGCATGTACATAATAGGTAACTACTGTGTACCACTAAGCTACATTTTGTTAGATTTGTTTTGAATCCAGAGCTCTAGTACTGAGCTAAACCCTCAAACCCTTTTTATTATTTGAGATAAGTTTAAGTTGCCTAGGGGAGGCTCAAACTTGTGTTCCTCCTGCTTCGGCCTTATTGCCTTGTTTTTATTTATTCACTGTTGTGCATAACACATCCTTTTCCCCTTCCTACCCATGTCAACACCCCCCCCCCCCAACACACACACACACACTTTTCCTTTGCCTCTCCACAAAATCCACCTTACTGTCTTTAAAGTTTGGTTTTCTCTTAATAGAGAAACCATATGATATTTAACTTTCTGGATCTGATTCATTTTGCTGAGCATAATGGTTAAGGTGTATCCATTTTCCTACAAATGGCTCAAAATTATTATTTGTTATGGCAGAGTAGTACTTAACTGTGTATATATACCACATCTTCTTTATCCAGTCATCTGCAGGTGGGCATGTTGATGTCTTCCAAGATTTGGCCATTATAAATTGTCTCAGACTTATTTTTTTGTTTGGTTTGATTT
This sequence comes from Ctenodactylus gundi, assembly GCA_004027205.1. Taxonomy (NCBI): domain Eukaryota; kingdom Metazoa; phylum Chordata; class Mammalia; order Rodentia; family Ctenodactylidae; genus Ctenodactylus; species Ctenodactylus gundi. The sequence goes on from PVKB01000779.1 coordinate 510,225, forward strand.
TCAGACAAGGTCTTGCCAGACAGTCACGCCTGGTCTTAACTCATGATCCTCCTGCCTCAGCTCAGTATTGCTGAAATAAGTGGAGATCATCTCAAAATGACCATCCTAATAGGAAATACATATTTTTTTGTGTAAAGTTATTTTAAGCTTATAAAATACTAATTTTTATTTTTCTTTTTTGTCTTTTGTGGTACTAGGGTCAAATCCAGCGCCTTCACACTGAGCTAGATCCGCAGGCCATTTTTCCTTCTGATTTTGGGACAGAGTCTTACTAAATTCCCCACGCTGGGCTTGAACTTGTGATCTTCCTGCTTCAACCTCAAAAAGGCTCAATAAATGCTAGCTGCTGCTGTCATTTAACTGACATTATCACGTACATTTCCTTTAAAAGAGGAACAGTAGCAGGGGATAAGCCCAAAAATTGTTCTGAAACCTGCCTGGATGAGCTCTGTGGCTCCTAAGCTTCTAGGACAGAACAGGCCATACACACATGCATGTTAGGTGAGTGAAGCAAAATAGCTCTGATGCTATCATCTGTATTAGTGACAAATAAGTGAATAACCAGTCCCACTTTCTGCTCATTCCCTTATTACTACTGTTTTACCTCCTTTTCTTTTTCATTCAGCTTCTCTGTGCCAGGGAGGCCAGTCAGGTTCAAGGGTGGAGCACTCCGTCTACCTACAAACACAGACAAAAAAGAACACAGATTTCATGGCAGCAACAACCGCTAATGTGTAAGGTACAACAAAGTTCAGTTCACACCAGATGGCCCAGGGACAGAATCACTAACCAGCCACAGGAGAGCTCAACCCATCCCCTCAGGTCCGGTGTGCTTGCACCTCTGCCACTCCATCCTCAAAGGCTCTGGGTTCAATCCCCAGTGCCACACACAATAAAAGTAAAATAATAATAAAATCTGAAGCCTAGATGTCATCTAATTAAGAAAGGTCAGACACTGCTTGTCTTGACAGAGGATGAATGGAAACAACTCAGCAGGAGAGACATTCCCTAATCCTTGCTACTCTGCCAGCAGTACAGGGTAAACACGGTAATTAATCAGGTACCATGTGCCTTCAGATCAAAGGCAGACTGGTAGGCCAGCAAAAGGGCCTTCTTATTTATAATGTGAGAGAAGATCTGTTCATTTGAAAGTAGCTCTGTTTACCTGAAATATCCACTCATAGGAACAATAAGCCATTATATACCAAAGCAGGCACTAAAGTCAACCCACATACCTGAGGAAGAACCCAAACAGGAGGTCACTGGCCAAAGCAGGATGGGAAGCTTGACAGGAAAAATATTTTTGCTTTTATTTTGATCATGTATTTAAACTGGGATTAGAGTTCATTTGGACATGGATATGGTGAGGTAAGTCAAAGAAGATAGAGAATACTATATTGATCTTTTCAGTGGGAAGGGGAGACGCAAGGGTTACTTATAAGCTGCTCTGCTGGAAAACAGGCTTCTCTATAACATCAACAAAGGGTAAGTGTTTATCCTGAGTGCTGGAAATGGAGATATAATCATGTGGCACCTTCCCAGCCATCAGATGCGAGGCTGCCATTAGTAGGGTTAGGCTTTCAACCGTTCACTGCAGGGGCAACTCAAAGCTCCAAAGAGAGCATGGGGTCACCTCAATTTAAACATAAAGGATAAAGAAAGCTAGCACTCCCAGGAAACACAGTAAGGCAGCCCAGTGGTTAAGAAAACACAAACACCACAGTTACAAAATCATGTTAGGATGCGAATTCGTTTTAATTACCCAGTATTATGTTCCTTAATCAGAGGAGGAAAGAAAAGCTGGAAGTAAGAAACTTACAAAATAAAATCTGAATTTCACTGTCTTGGCAACTCATTAAATGGTTCCTTTTTCTCCCTTAAGTATTAAGAAATAATTGTTTGAAGCCAGGACTGGTGGTGCACACCTGTAACCCAGCACTCGATTGAGGCAGAGGACTGCTGGGAGCTCAAGGCCAGCCATGTGGGTTACACAGTGAGTTCAGCACCAGCCTGGACAAGAGAGCAAGACCCTGTCTCAAAAAAAGAAAAAGAGAAAAGAAGAAAATGAAAAGAAGAAAAGAAATAATTGTTTGAAACAAAGAAAAAAAGAGTAACCTTGTTCTTTACCTCAGCCCTGTCTAGATTTGGAATATACTAAAATAAGAAAAGGTCTATTGTTTCAAGCCTTCAAAAAAAAAAAAAAAAAAAAAAGAAGTCAAGTAGATCACTTTCTGACAACTCTGCTTTTAATCAGTGGAGTAGTCTGTGTAGTCTGACTAGAAGAAAACAGCCACCTACCTCAGGAGTACAGGCAAATGATAACCAAGAGAACAGGCTAAGAAATAACACAATCTTAGTTCAGAGCCTGATAATACCTCCTCAAATTTCTGGTCCTTCATTATCAACCACCAAGGATCATCAGATAGACTATGCCTTACTGTTGCTCTGAAAACTCATCTCAAAAAGGACATACCCAAAGAGGTAAAGCTCATATATACAAATCCATTAAGTCACAAATGCAGGACATTCTGATATTTCTGTCAAGAAACATTTTTCTTTCCTCAGAGCAGATAAAAGATTTTATCTCTTGTAAGACAGAGGTCAAAATTTGTGGTAGATACAACCGTGAAAACTGGTGAAACAAAGAAGCTAACTTTCTGAGGTCTCTCCTTCTAATCTCTGTATTCTCACTCAGGGAAACAGAATTGCCCCTTTTTAGCTATGAAGATTCTACCACTCCGCTACCCAGCCCCAGCATTAGCTATGAAGATTCTAAAAATGTGCTGATGTTTATAAATTAAGCTAATACTTAACTAACATTACTCCACCTAAGCACCTGACGTACAGAGCAAGGAACATTGTTCCTTGAATATAATCTCTTGAATGCAAACCGCACAGTCCATCCTTGCTTGGGCGGAAGGCAGAGCTCAGTGGTAGAGAGCTTGAGGAGCCCAAGTGAGGCCCTGAGGTTGAATCCCATCACCTGGTGGGAGATGGGTGTGGGGGGGATGTGGGAAAAGCACTTGTTCTAGCTTGAGAAACAATTACCTGAATTTGAAGCCATTGGAATAGAAGGACTCAGTCCAGAATCACTACAACAAAGAAAAGAAATGTAAATTTAGGTCAAATCAAGGCAACTTTCCTAGTGAGAAAAAGGTGTCATTTATCAGGAAGGTCACTCTGAAGAGATGTAATGAGACAGACTAAATGTTATACAGGATCTCTCTGTACTGACCAGGTTAAAAATCTATTCTGTGGAGGTAATAATAAATCTATTTAAATCTATTTAAATCTATTCTGTGCGTGGTGAAGCACCTATGCAATCTTAGCACTCAGGAGGCTGAGGCAGGAGGACTGACCTGAGTCCAAGGCCAGCCTGGGCTCCACTGTGAGCTCAGGGCCAACCTACAGAGCAAGACCCAGTCATAAACAAACAAAAATTCTATTCCGTGGAGGAAAAATTCCCTAGATTTTCTAAGAACTCTTATTATAGAACACCACTGACATAACTCATGCAAAGGATAAGAACATGATTTTTCAATGAAAATCATTATCAAAAGATAAGCAGGGGAGAGGTGTGTGTGGGAGGCTGTGGGAAACACACCAATTTTCTAAAATAAGATTAAGGAAGGAAAGTAGGATTACAGGAGGCCAGTTATGTTTCTTAAAATTGTCAGTACTACACTGTTTCTGAGATAGGCTGCTAAAATCTTTCTGAATTCACCTAGCTCCAGAATTATTACTATTACGCTATCCTTGGTGCCCAGAGAAATGTTGAAAGCACAGGTAAAGGCCACGGCATCCCAGGAGCAGTGCCTCCCCCAACCTGGGCCGACCACTCACATGTCGGCTTGCCGGCGGAGCCACTGCTGGCACGCACTACTGTCCTGGATGTACTGGAGGACCTCAGAGAGCATGGTGCGTTTCAGGCGCTCCTCCTCTCGTGTCTTCTTCAGGTGATCATATGTCCTGGCACCTGACAGGGTAGAAAACCCTCCTTAGTCACAGTGCAGCAGAAGGGCCTCCTGACCTCTGACTTGATCGGCAAATAGTCTGTCTTATTTTGGTTTCCTTTGTAAAACCGTTTCCACAATTATTTTTCCCAGAGCCATATAGGTTTCCCTGAGTCTAACAATTCCTTTCTTAGCTGGGTATGGTGGTACAGGCCATAATCCCAGCACTTAGAGAAACGAAGGCAAGAGAATAGCATGTCTGAGCACATTTGGCTACTTAGCAAAAATTAAAAAATGGCTGGGATGTAGCTCAGTCTGCATGCCCTGGGATTGATCCCTAGTATGCCAAAAAATAAAATCAGAGTTAGAAGAAGTTCAGCACAAATTCGATACATCTTGCTTATTCCTTCTGTTTGCAGGAGGTCAAACAGTACACATTTACTGGGTGTAGTGACAGACATGGGCAGTCTCAGCTACTCGGGGCTAAGGCAGGAGGACCACAAGTTTGAGACCAGCCTGGGCAACTTAGTGGGATTTGTCTTTAAAAACACGAAACAAAGGGTCTGGAGGAATAACTAGCAGTTAAAACACTTGCCTAGCAAGCACAAGGCCCTGAGTTCGATTCCCCAGTAGCATATAAGCTAGGTGTGGTGGCGCGTACCTGTAATCTCAGCCCTTGGGAGGCTGAGGCAGGAGGAACCCTTTGTGTTCAAAGCCAGTTTGGGCTTCACAGTGAGTTCAAGACCAGCCTGAACTGCAGAGTGAGATCTTGTCTTAAAAAAAAAAAAAAAAAAGTAAAGGGCTGGGGGCATAGCTCAGCAATTAGAGCTTCCCCAACAAGAACAAGGCTCTGAGTTTGATTCTCTGCCACCATATATAAACTGAACATGATGATGCATGCCTGTAATCCTAGCACTCAGGAGGCTAAAGCAGAAAGACTGCCGTGAGTTTGAAGCCAGCCTGTCTATACAGTGCACTCAGGACCAGTCTAGATCACAGAGCAAGATCTTATCTTAAAAAAAAAAAAAGACAAAAAAAGAGGATAGGGTCTGGAGGTGTAGCTCACTGGCTCTACCACTTGCCTAGCACTTGCAAGTCCCTGAGTTTGACTTCCCAGCACCACATACACAAATTACCTGGACATGGTAGCACATGTCCATAATCTCAACACTCCAAGAGGCTGAGACAGGAAGACTGCTATGAATTCAAGGCCAGCCTGGACTACAGAATGACACACTGTCTCAAACAAAAAGGAGAGAGAGAAAAAGAAATAAAAACAGTTGGGGGGAGCTGGAGGAATGGCACAATGGTCAAGATCCTGTGCTCGATTCCTCAGCACCACATAAAGCTGGGCATAGTGGCACATGTCTGTATCCCAGCACTTGGGAGTCTGAGATAGGCAGATTGTCCTGAGTCCAAGGCCATCCTGGGCTATACCTGTGAGTTCAGGACAGTCCTGAACTACAAATCAAGACCCTGTCTCAAAAAAAAAAAAAGAAAAAAAAAAGGGGGGGGAGGGGGTATAGCTCATTGGCAGGCCACCTCCCTAGCACGTGGAAGGTCTTGGCTTCAATTCCCAATACCACAAAAATAAGTAAATAATAAAATAAGCCAGGTGTGGTAGCACATGCCTGTAACTGCAGCACTCTGGGAGGCAGAGGGAGGAGAACTCAGTTTCAGCCCAGCCTAGAAAACTCAGGGACGTAGCAAAACTGTCTTACAAAGTATGTGTGTGTGTGTGTGTTTGTTTGCAGTACTGAGAACTAAATCCAAGGCCTCCACACTAAGCTAAATCCCCAGCTCATTCCATTTTTTAGTTTGAGACAGGGTCTCACCAAGTTGCTAAGTTGCCCAGGGTGGGCTCAAACTTGAGATCCATCTGCCTCAGTCTCCAAGAGTGGTGGGATTATAGGCATATACTTCCTAGGCTAGGCTTCAAAACATTTTATTTTTCAAGATGTTTTTAAAAGGGCTGAGATTCTAGCTCCATATGAAGGCCCTAGGATCAACTTCCAGAACTAAAAACAAAACCAGTAACAATTATTATTAAATGAAATCCTTTTAACACTACATGACATATTTTTATTCTTTATTTTTATATTTAAGAAATAAGAGAAAAGAAAGTACCAAGAAAATAAAAGTCACTCATGTTTTTGCCCTCAAAACATTTACTTCCATCATATGTGATTCCCAAGGCCTCAAGCCTGCTAGACAAGTAATATACCACTGACCTACACCCCTGGCTACACATCCATTTTGAAGATACACAAGTGTTCTAATCCTATGTTCTTCCACAAAAAAACAATTAGAATTACCTACTAATAGTAGTAGCAATAGTCTCCTTTGACTAGTATTACTCTTTTTCCCTATTTCCCAAGAAACAATATTAGTTAACCAAAATTGGGTATATGAGTCCCTGTATGCATCTTGCTAAAGAGAAGAATTGCATAGTACTTTTTACATGTTATATCAAACACATAGTTCAAAATACTCTACCAGTGGCCTTCAAACTATGTTCCACAAAGGCCCAGGATACCTTGGAAGTATCTCAGGAGTTAATGTGAAGAGCAAGGGCACCAACAAACAAACACTGGAGGTCTTTGGCTTATAAGTAACCTGAACTGTCAAACTTGAACCAATGTAATTTCTATTTGTACAATGAGGCTCTATACAAAATTATACTTTAAAAATGGTTTCCACTGTGAAAATAAAGAAGCATTATGTTTGAACTTACATTCGTGACCTAGGTTAAGATGCACAGCCACTTCCTGTATACAGTATATGATAGCTTTCAACTACCAGAGACTGCAAACAAGCAGGTAAAAGGAATGCTGAAGTTCACTCCAAAAATAGCAAAACAAATGAAACTGCCATTTATTCAGAATTTGCTACAAGCCAGGCACCATGCTACATTTTTTTTACCCATTAGCTCTAATCTTCATTCTAACTCTTAAGAAAGCTGGAAAACTGAAAGTCAGGACAGAATCAGAGAGCTGATAAACAGGATAGCCTAGTCTTTGCCCCCGGCCAAATGCTGGGGATTAAAAACATTGTCTTGCACATACTAGACAAGTGCCCTTGCCCTTATGGCCTAGATTTGTTATTAACTAGTTCCTTAATCTCTTTAAACCTCAGTTTCTGCATTAATAACAGTACTCCGAATAATGTGGTGCTAGGTGAAATGCTTCCCACAGGGCCTGGTATAGGGTAAGCATTTGGCAGATATTAGCTGTTGTAACAGACTGTTACCAGTATCTCAAGGAAAGGGGATGCAAGTTCCTAGAGCCAGCTGAAGGTTGGTAAATAAAAATGAACAGGTCATGCATAACTAAATTTGAAAAGGCCAAAGTTAAAACCTAAAATACAAAATTCTCCTTCAGGAGATACAACAGAATCCTACAACAAAAGCAGTTATCTCTTTCTTTTATGTGTCATGACTTTTATTCTATTTAGATCACAGATTATTCAGATAATCTATATAATACTATTTGAAGGGATTAAATAAATGAAAATTTATTGGGCAGATTTAAAACTCATTCTGGACAGGGAGGGGGGGGGAAGCTTGCTTGAAGAAAACCTTCACAACATCTCAGACTTCCTCCTGCACCTGGATACCTGCCCTCTAATACGTACATAGCTGAAGCATACTTACTACAAAAATTGGTAATTCCTGCTGTCCTGTATTCCTGCAGCCTCTTGATTTCCCTTCTGAGTTCAAATTCTACTGTTGTCCCCAAAAGGAACAAAGGAGAAAAAAATGGAAAAACAACATCAACATCAATGAGTACTTTCATTATTCAGTGTTTTCAGTAATTCTGTCTCACATGAAAGGGTGCGCAATTTCATCTGCGGAATTTTTACTGGTAACCTCTCATTAGAAATTCTACACAAGAACTGAGAAAAGCCTATTCCAGCTGTCTTCCAGATGTGGCAGCTGGAACAGTCTCCTAGAAAACTTACGAGTAAATTGGTTGAATTAAAAAATCTATAAAAGCAATGAATATAAATTCTTTAAATAACCAAGATTTCCCACCCTATCTATACTCTATTATAACTTCTACTCATACTCATGATCAAATTCTTTTACGAGACCTGTCTCTGGTATCATTTGATGCGGCCCTGCTGCAAGGGAAGGACAAAAGCTCTGGGCTCAAACTCCAGTTAGATCCTTTACAGCTTTTCTTCTATAGAGACAAGAGTGTTGTGTTTTCCATAAGCCAAAGATTCCTGCCTCCTTTGAGAGTACCAGATCAGGCTGCGCTGTTTGGGTTATTATGTGATAGACCATTTAAACTTGGATGCTTTTGAAATAGAAGGTGAAGGAAAAATCTGGACAATTCACAGGGTGTAGTTCTTTGGAGTGACACATACACCAGGGATGACACGAACTGGGACAGGAAATAAAGGATCAGCCACTCAGCACAAACCACACAAAGAATGCCAACCAAACAGGATGTTTGCTGAGGACAATCAACCTGCTTCAGACAAATGCCTGTGATGCTCAGTTGGAATTATCTGCATGACAACAAAGGGTAAGAATTTTGGTAAAGAACCTTCCTAAAGGTAAATTGGGAACCAAATATGTGGATCTCATAATGAAAGGCTTAGGATAAGCTACCTAGTCCAGAATGTCTTAAAGTCTAGGTCTTATTGCCTTAATGACTTCAATTTGTAGTGGGGGGAATTAGACTTGAACCTAGGGCCTTCACAATAAACTACATCCTTACCCCTTTTCTTATTTTTTACTTTGAGTCAAGGTCTTGCCCAGTCACCCAGACTGACCTCAAATTTCCAATCCTGCTTCAGCCTCCCATCATGCCCAGTTTAATGACTTCTATTTGTTTTTTACAGTGAAAAATCAACATGTAAGTAGGATGAGCTCTTCTCAGAAATACCAAACAAAGAAAGGTAAGAGAATGAAGACAGTACTATTTTTATGAATTATCCAACTCTGTTTCCTTTGTCAAAACAAGTTTTAATACTGGGAGATGGGAAAAAAATAAAAAATAAAATAAAACAAGTTTTAGTACTAAAATATTTACAGACAAAACAATATGATGCCTGGGAACTGCTTCAAAAATAGTCTAATTGGGTAAGAGGACTGAAGAATGGGTAGTAAAGATCACTCCCCGTGGGTGTGCAATTGTTGATATTCAATAAGGCTGAGTGACAGACACATGAACACTCACTCTACTATTACCTCTACCTCAAAATACACTTGAAAATTCTTACATAATAAAAAGGTGGGGGAGAAATTACTAAATTATCATTTATATAGAGAAAAAAAGCAACAGTTTTTCGACCTTCCTTCTCCCATCTTCACAGTTTCAAATTAATCTCATAATACTAACAGGGAGCGTGGGAATGGTGGTATGTGTCTGTAATTGCAGCTACTGGTTACAGCACTTGCCTAGCAAGCACAAGACCAGCGGTTTGGGGCTGGACGAATGGCTCAGCAGTTAAAGCGCTTGCCTAGCAAGCGCTAAGTACCCTAGTTCAATTCCCCAGCACCACATAAACTGGGCCTGGTGGCGCACGCCTGTAATCCCAGCACTCGGGAGGCTGAGACGGGAGGATTGCAGTGAGTCCAAGGCCAGCCTGGGCTCTGAAGTGAGTTCAGGACCAGCCTGGACCACAGAGTGAGACCCTGTCTCAAAAAAAAAAAAAGACCAGAGGTTCGATTCCCCAATGCCACATATGCCGGGGATGGCGGTGCATACCTGTAACACCACAACTCAGGAGGCCTAGGCAAAAGGGTTGCCATGAGTTCGAATTCAGCTTGGACTGCAGAGCGAGACCCTGTACCATGAGATTAATTTAAAAAAAAAAAACAACAAAAAAAGGGAAACTGATGCAGAAGAACCACAACTTCAAGGCTAGCTTGAACAACCGGAACCTTATGTCAAAATAAAATAAAAAGGACTAGAGATGTATGTAGCTTCCTGGTGGGACACTTACCTACCAACCACAAGGCTATGAGTTTAATTGTAAGTAATGCAAATAACATATTATAAACAAAATAAAGGACAAAAAAATTCATTTATTTACTTCACATAAAAGACACCTTTATTTCATTCATTCATTTGTTCATTCATTCATTCATTTGCTCGTTTGTTCATTCTGTGAGCCTGAGGTTGAACAGAGGGCCTTTGCATGGAGCCCTTTTCAAAAAAAATTTTTTAAGACAGAGACTTGCTAGACTGCCTAGTCTAGGATCAAATTTGTGATCCTCCTGCTTCAGCCTCAGAGAAGTAGGATTACAGGTATGTGCCAAGCTTGTACTATTATACCAGTACACATGCATATACTTCCAAGGAAGGTTTACAAACCACCTACATGCATAGCTTTCAATGAACTTGTCGTGTTCCACTGGCCCCACAATCCTTGCAAATCGCCGCATTGTTTCATAAAGGTCTTGGACTTCCTTGGGATACCGCCGTTCCATTACTACAGAGAAATAAAACAAAACCATTTCATGCAGAATACAAGGATTTGGAAGTTTCCTGCATTTCTTTTTTCTTTTAATACAAGTAAAATGGAAGAAGATTCTAAAGTTGAACGACTAATTTACCCATGGCAGAAGGAAAATACGGCAAATAGAAAAGCTAAGAATGTGAGACACTGGTCATAATAACAGCACCCCAGACACTAAGACACAGGGATACTGTCACTGGCTATCCTGTGCACTACAAGGCACCACTGTCTTTCCTCATCTGACTGTCTTTTAATCCATATAGTGGCAAGTACTGCTTCAGTGATGAAAAAGCAAAGGCAGACCTTGCATTCTTAAAAACAGTGTTAGCCACAATTTCTTATTTTATTTTCCACAGAAAAAAACAAAGAAACAGGCACAAGAATCCACCTAAAATAAAATTAGTCTGGAGAAGTAGTGATCTCTTGCATGCACTATCTGAAATCTCACTTCCAATACATGTTTAGATGAGGTATACTTTTTATTTCATTGTCTAGAGTGGTTACTTTGCCTTTCTCCAAACCAAATTAAGCAATTGCCACTTAACTTTATAGTGGAGTCATACTTTGAAAGCTACCATGCAAGTAAATGGATACACGTGCAAAACAGACAGAGCTGGCAACTTTGGGGCTCACTACTGACCAAACCTCTAATCAAAAAAAGTATCTGCAAAAATTATGTGGAGTAAAACTGACCACCACTCCCTGGTAGGCTGAGGGGCTAGGAACTCTTAAACCTCTTTTTGGTGATTTTAATCAGATAATCAGTAACAACCAGGTCAGTGCTATATATACTCTTGGATTAAAGATTCTGGTTTTCATCTGATAACGTCTTTTTAGATGAATGTCTTCCCTCTTGCTTTCTTTTGCACAGGAGACATTCTTGTCTACAAATTCAAGAAACTGGTTTGATAAGCAGACACAGACTGATATTCTTCACTGCAAAAACAAAACAAAACATAAAAGAGAGAGTGTAAAGCAAGCTGGAATAACACTTTAAAATGTGAAGGGAAAAGCACATCTGTCCACAATGGTGAGATCATCTGAGGTCAGCTGTACACGTACTATAATGGCAAATGAATACCCCTGAAACCATACTGCACATGCTAATTCCAAATTCTCAGACTCAACAGAGCTTCCTCCTAGGCATTTTACTTGGGAAAACTATTGTTAACAGAATAAAAATCCAAACCTACCTACCAACCAATTTTTTATTACTTATAAATAAAATCTATGTAAGAGTGAGTGTCTTCTGTAAGTAAAAGTCAAAACCTAACTGATTATGGAAAACCCAGGATTTCCACTCCTGCCGTTGACCAGACACAGCTAATTACTGTACACGCAGAGTACAGAAAATATGACCTTGCATTTTTTTTTTTTTTTGCAAATCCACAGATTTTGACAAGGATGTGGTTAAAAAGGCAATCTCATACACTGTCACAAGGAATGTAAGTTAATATGGAAATCTTCTAGAAAGCAATTTTGACAAAAGACATCATTTTCCTCTTGGTACCAGGGATTGAACCTATGGTTTGCACAATACACAGGAAGTTACATCCCAGCCCTTTCAATATTATTACTATTATTTTCTGAGACAGGGTCTCACTAAACAGCTAAATTGTACAAGTTATCTTTGAATTTATAATCCTCCTGCCTCAGCTTTCCAGAGTGCAGGTATATGCCACAACATCCAGGAAATCAAGAAGTCCTAATGGTCACATTTTTTTGACCTACTAATTACATGTGTAAGAATCTTAAATAATCCTACATATAAACAAAGCTTTATTCATGAACAAGTTCATTACAGCATTATTTACACGATTTTTAAAAAACTAAAGGAAACCAAGTATTTAGAAACTAAAAGGGTTAAACCCAATTATATATTATAATATATACAACATATGTGACTATTAAGTGACACCCTCTGGGACTTTGTGGAAAAGAAAAGGGAAAGCAAGGAGGGGATAATGCAGGAAGGGGAAAGAAATGTAATATGTAAATAAGAATAAAAAATTCTAAATAAATAAATTAAAAAATAAGAGTGACATCCTCAAAACACCCCACTTACTTTATAAATGTATAAAGTAACACAACGAAGGGCATAAAATATAACATGCTTAGAATCTTAACCATATTTTTAAAAAACCTATATACACACATTTATGCAGACCAAAAAGACAATCTGATTAGCTGACCTGAATGTCACAGCTCAGAAGTATAAAAAGAAATATCCATAAAAGATTCTATCACCAAAGATATGTTCCAAAATAACCATTACTTCTATAACAGTAATGACATATAATTATAATATTTCATATGAATATTGCATGTATTATTATAAGATAATCATTTGCTGTTTTTGTTTTTGTTTTTTTGAGATAGGATCTTGCTTTGTAGTCCAGGCTACTCCTGAACTTGCTATGTAGCTCAGGCTGGCCTTGAACTCATGGCAATCTTCTTGCCTCACGCTCCCAGTGCTGGGACTACAGCCATGCACCACCATTCCCAGATTAAGATCATCAATTTTATCTGGTGCATATACAGATATGTAGTAGAAAGAAAAACACTATGGGGCTTTTTCTATCCAGCTTAGGTACTCCCATTATTTAAAACAGTAAGGCCAAAATTAGCAAGCAATTCACTTTTAGAGCACTTGGCTTGTGTATCCTGGGCCCTATATGTTTCATTCTCTAGCACCACACAAAAATTATCCCGGTGTGATGGCACACACTTGTAACCTTAGCACTCAGGAGGCTCAGGCAGGATGACTGCTCAATCTGAGGCCAGCTTAGGCTACATAGTGAGTTCAGGACCAGCCTGGACTACACAGAGAGATTTGATCTCTAAAAAAAATTAAAATTCTGGGTTTGTCTACCACCATACAAAATGAAAGTTCAACCTTGTGTTGACCTTTCCATAAAAATGTTTTTAGAACCTGAGGACCACAGTTGTCGTTAACACAGTTTCAAAACAAGATACTATATAGAAAATGATCCATACAATAGACATATTGTATAATTACTAGAGTAATTTAAAAAATAAGAATTCTTATGCAAATGTTATTTTCATTTTTGCAACAGGGTCTCACTAGCTAACCCAGGCAGGCTGGACTATGTACTACTACTCATGACTCTCCTGCCTCAGCCTCTTGAATGCTGCTGGGATTACAGACAAATGTCACTATGCTCCGTGCAAATGTTGCTAACTATAGTTTTTTCCTACTACTATGGGTCAGAACTGCCCTAAAGAACTCTTTTTGGTGCTGAGGACCGAACCCAGAGTGCCATGCATGCTAGGTATGTGTTCAAACATGAAGCTACTTCTCCATCTCTGCTTAACTATTTAACAATATTAGAACAAGCCATAAAATAAAAGTACCAGTTAAGATGGGCGTGGTGGTGCACGCTTGTTATCCTGGCACTCATGAGGCTGAGGCTGAAGGATTCTTGAGTGTTCAAGGCCTGGGCTACATAGTGAGTTCAGGACCAGCCTGGGCTAGAGCAGACCTTGCCTCAATAAACAAACAAACCAAAAATACCAGCTAATACTTACACTGAAATTTTCTAAGATTGATTAATCCATGATCTCTTATAATTCTAGAATAGAAAACCACAATAACGTATATATTAGAATAAGCTGCACATTCAATGTCTTCCATATACAGCTTTTATTAGACATCCTAAAGACTCTGAAGTAAATACTAAGGTCACTTCCCACAAACTTTTACAGGTCAAAGAATCATTAATACAATTTTAGGATCTCAAGCATCCTGTATTCTCCCTCTTCTTGGGCATATTAGACTCAGTAAGTATTTGCTGGAAGAATGAATCAAATAACACAAATATTGAAAAATGTGTCTATGACTTAAGATGAAGTTCAAGATAATCTGTGTCTACAACACAAAACTGGTTTATGGAAAAGATAATCAAGAACAGCCATTTAAGAGAAACTTGCTAACCATAAAAAGACACTATGTTCACACATTCAACATTTACAATCCTGCCTCAGGCTCCCAAGGTCTGGGATAACACGTATGCACCACCATGCTCAGCTCATGTGATACTTGAACCCAGGACCCTGAGCTTGCTTGCTAGGCAAGTGCTCTAACTTTTGTGCAATTCCTTCACCCAACAACCATGCATTCTTTAAAGCTATTTGAAGACAGGTTCAGTGGTACAGGCCTTTAATCCAAGCACTCTGGGAAACTGAGGCAGGAGGATCACAAATTTAAATTCAGCTTGGGCAAATTAGGGACTTAGCAAGACCCTTTCTCAGTCAAAAAAAGGGGGAAAGACTCAGGATGTGAAAGCCTGGGTACAAACACCAGTACCACCACAGAAACAAACACACAAGCACGCAAACAATATTAATATGATGTATGTTCATTTTTTTGACACAATCTCAAACTTTGTAGTCTAGGCTAGTCATTAACTCACTATGTAGGCCCAAACTGGCCTAGAACTCACTGCAATTCTCCTGAATCAGCCTTCTGAATGCTGGGATTACAGGTGTGAGTCATCACACCTAGCTACTTTATGTATTGCTAGGCAATCAAACCCAGGGCCTTGAGCATGCTGGGCATGCACTTTTAACCACTGAGCTACATCCCCAGACTCCTGTGCATGTTTAATAGAAAGGCACCAAAAACCTTAAAATCTAATAGCAACTGAGTCCTACAATACTCTCTACCTATAATTATGTGTTTTAAGCAAAGTAAACCACACAGGGTAGGTGTCTGGACCAAAGGTGATCATGACTATTAGCAGGGTAAGATAAGCTTCTTTAGCAATCCAGTGAAGCTGACTCCAGCCATGCAGGGAGTAACATCAATTTAGATCATAACTTGGTTCCCTAAGAGCAACTGCAGCCTCCCACTTTTTTATTACTGGCACCCTTTTGTCTATAGATAATATCTAAATAACATAAATCCTAATTATACATACACACACAGCACATTCACACTCTCTGCACACCCCCTTTGAACTGCTGAAGTCTATCTAATCCGACAGGAGTCTGGAATCCAGAATTTGTAATTCTGAGTAAGAGGGAGAGAGATGGAGAGAGAGAAGAAAGGGAGGAAGGGGAACAGAGAGAGAGAGAGAGAGAGAGAGAGAGAGAAAGCACCTATATAGTCTTGTTTTGGGGGGCTTCATGTAATCTATTAATGGGCTACACCTACAGCCACTGAATGTAATTATTTACACACCCACACACACATGCACGCATGCACACACGCACACACTTTTATGGTAATGGGATTGAACTAAGTAAGGGCCTCCCAAAAACCAGGTGAGAGCTCTATCACTAAGCTACATACTCAACATTTTTTTTTTTTTTTTTTTGGTTTTTTGTTTTGAGAAACTCTCTCACTCTGTAGTTAGGCTGGTCCTCAATGGCTGAGGATGTAGCTCAGTGTGAGGTCCCAGGTTTAATTTTTAGCACCACACATACACACAAAAGAACAAGAGCATTAATAAAAGCATAACAGTTTAAATTGACATTGTTCCTTTTTGAGAATCGCTCTGTAGTCCAGGCTGGCCTCAGACTCAGGCAATCTTCCTGTCTCAGCCTCCCAGGTACTAGGATTACAGGTATATATCAGTACACCCAGCTTATATGGTGCTGGTGAATTGAGCTCAGGGACTTCACCTTGCTAGGCAAGCACTTTATTACTGAGCTACTCCTCCAGCCCTTTCCAAAGATCTTAAAAGCGCATACCCACTTGTTCACTGGAACATCAACAAAGGGTAAGAAACATAGAGGTAGAAATAAGAAGGAACTGTTATCCATATTTGGCAAAAAAACTTGAGGCTCCAAGAAGATTCAATTCATCCCCAAGGTCAGTCACTAGATAAGCCCCAAGTGGAGCACTCTCATACACTACCTGCAACCAGTAGTCCAACATGAAGAAGGCAGGTTGGCCTTCCGTACTTACTTTTTTCGTCTTTGTCTTTCCTTTAGTCTGGAATGATAGATATCTACCACAGCCATCTTCAGAGCTATAAATACACATGTATAAATGATAAAGGTGTAAAAATAATGTACACACAGCCAAGACAAAATACATTTTTACCCAAATTCTGAAACTTGTTGCCTACTCACTAATTCAGGCAATACATCTATTGGAAGCATGCTGAATTTCTCTCAGTAAGCTACAATGAAATCTGTATTCCCAATGTTCATCATATTACATTGTAGATTATAATATCTGTTTTCTACTATCCACCTCTCTTGGACATTTATTATGACCAATTAATGTTGGAACTTGGGTAATACATGGGTGGGCTACAAATTACAACCATTAGCCACAATTATTTTTCAGTACTGGCGACCAACAGAACCTATGGCCTTTTACATGGTAGGGTCATGCTCTACCACTGAGTTACACCACAGCCTAAAAACGAATATTGACTGTGTTGTAACTTCATAGAAGAGTAAAAGATAATGTCAACATAAAACTAGTATTTCCCCTGCACAGTCATTTTCAATTGGGGAACAGCAATAATAGAGTATAGAATTTCACATTCTGCAGTGAAAAGGCCCACGACTCAGCTTATCCAGGGGAAAGCCGTTCCCTATCTGTCTGCCCATGTTCTAATCTTCTCCTCCCTTTGGTTTCATTCTTAAGAGGAAAATGGCAGTGGACAAGAAAAGCTTTAATCAGTTTAGTTCTGGGTTATTTTCTCTCCCTAGGCACTCTTTTGCCATCTTCCAAGTTTCTACGGCTTTTCCTCTCATTTCTTTTTTCACTCCCCACCTTACTCTTTTTTTTGAGACAGGGTCTTGCTCCGTAGTCCAGGTTAATCCTGAACTCAGTATTTGGCCCAGGTTCATAGCAATCCTCCTGCTTCAGCCTCCCAAGTGTTGAGATTACAGGCATGCATACCACACCCAGCTTTCACTTTATTCTTATAGACCTCACTCACTTCTATAGTTCCAAGTATCATCAAACTATATAATCTCAAATTCAGTTGTCTATTTTAAGCTCCAAATCCTTTCGGATATCTCTATTCCAAGCCGTCAGCTGTAAACCTGTATTCCACCTCTAAAACTCATGCCATGGTTAACAGCATCCCCAAAAATGTTAGTTGACTAAACAATCAACCCACACCCTTCCCTTTGTGTCTCTCCACATCTCATTTGTCTGTCTGTCCGTCTTCCCACCAGGATCTCATATACACTTGTCAAAGCTCTACACTGAGCTATATCCCCTGTCCCTTTCTATTCTTGCCAAATTGTCCAGGCTGAACTAATCCTTCCGCCTCAGCCCTCCCCAGTAGCTGGAATAACAGGCATGTGCCACTGTGCCCAGCTCAGAGGATTTAAGCATTCTCTCCCAGACCCATCTCTCCAACTCTAATCCCAAGCCTTAGCTCAGGCACACTGTCTCCAGTCATCCTGATGCCCCTACACGGGGGAGGTATCATCATATTCTCTAATTTCGCTGGCCTTAGTCCAACTGCCTTCTCCAAGTGGTTGGTACCAGAGTACTACTTTATAGAACAATCTGATCGTAATTCCTCTGCTTTTAATTCTCCTGTGGCTTTCTAACCATTTAAAGATTTCAAATTCTTACATGTTATATAAAGCTTTTTACTTAATACTTCCTACCACTCGTAGGCCTTATACACTGCACCCACAGAAGTACCAACTCAGGATCACACAGCTATTCAGCATAGGTCAGGGATGTAAGCCTAGGCAGCTGTTCCAGAGCCGTGAGTAGGAAAAACAATAAAATGGTATGACATATTCACTGTTACTCCTATATCTGAAATCTGACTTAACTTAAAATGAAAGTATTTGTGATAGAATGCATCGGAGACAAAAACTCCCACAGGCTGTTTACAGCCATACACCTCTAGGGTTGACATGAAGACTGACTATAAACTCTAGAAAAAACTAGAAGTAATGCTTAACACTGCACTATAATAAATCATCTGATTCACCTAAAGATTCTGAAAGTACCTTATGATTTACGACTTCAGTAACATAGATAATGGAACCATACTAATAATTTGTCTTAAGGTTTGTGTAAGTTCAGAGTTTAGTGTTTTTCCTTAGTTTCCATCATTGAATGTATTCACAGAAGAGGCTCTAGGGAGAATAACACAGTACTCAGAATAAAAAATTTAAAAAGGGCTGGAAATATAGGAAAGGCCCTCAGTACCACAATTCCTGGTATCATACCCACCCACACCACCCACACATGCCCCATCCACTTATTTCATTACATGAAAACGACAGCTGTTGAGCAATGAATGATTCTAAAGCAGTCAATACTGTAATTTCAGCAACATAATATAGAAATCTGGTGACCCAATACCAATTCAGTACTGTTTATCTTACTGCCACCTGCCCTTAGGATATGCTTACATCAGAAGGTTCAATAGCAAAGTCTTAACAAGTTTGGCTGTGAGAGGATATACTACACATAAATGATAAATGCAACCTCAATCGCCAAGAGATGTCCAGGAATATTTTACTCAGGCCATTTTCCTGTACATCTGAGATAAAAATTGCAAAGAGAGAGACAGATAGAGAGAGAGAGAGAGAGAGAGAGAGAGAGAGAGAGAGAAAGAAAAAAGGGAGAAAGAAAGAAAAGCAAATCTAAATTTTTGCTGGATTAACTTCACAAGTAAACATAATGGCTTATGAAGTTTAACTATGAAAAAAAAAAACTACCACGAATCTTTTTTGCTTCTAGCAAGTTCCAAGATTTGAACAACAATGGTTCATTTTTTTCTCATAACTGGCAACAAATGAACACAAAATAATTCAATGTTGCCTGATGCTTTAATTTCAAGATTTAAACAATGGTTTCCAAACGTTTGGGTGTTTGTTTTTTTGTGGTGCTAAAGACCACAACCAGGGCTAAGGGAGCAACACTAACGTTGAGCTACATCCCCAGCCTCCTCAAATTCACTTTTTAGGTGGCAAACTGTATACAAATGAAATCACTGTTCTTGATCTTGGAGTCAGTTCCATACAAAATTCCTGATACTGGAAGTTTTAAGCAAAGTAGGGTTAATCTAAGTTAAATAAAAAATAAGCAATAAAAAATAAACAAACAAAAGTCTTGATGCCACAGAATGGCCCATATTGTGCCTCTGGCTTAGGAAACAGCTGTGAACTAGAAGCTTTGGAAAGCCACGCTGGAGAGATGCATTTTACAGGCCTATGTGGTAGAAAATGTAAAAAGACATAAAGCATTTTTGATATACAGTATAATCAAATACAAGTTTTATAGTCTACTTTAACTTTCATGAGAAAGGAAGAATGAAGAAGTCAATTCAATGCAGAAAGAAAAAAATGCAGAAATAGCTAAAATATCCTGAGAACACATTTTGGGATCTTTATATGCTTTATCTCATTTATCCATCCAATCAAGTAAGTGCAACAGAAAATAAATGAATTGGGCTGTGGGGGTGGGGGTGCAGCTCGGTGGTAAGGACATGCCTAGTATGGAAGAGGCCCAAGTTCAATCTTAGTGCTGCAAAAAATATAGTTCCACTGAAAACTACTGCTAATTTTAATAAAGCATTTCTGTAATTTTTGTAGGACACTAACCTTATCATGTTTTCTATAATTTGAGTGGGACTGATTTAACTAAAAAAGAAATGAAAAAGCTATATTACAGTGAAAAGTTTACAAATACATACTGCCAATAACTGTCCTATTGCTTGATCGTTTCAGTAGTTTAAATGTGGAAAACTGACTCTAGAGGATAAAAGGGAAGGAAACACATTGAAGAAATAAGAGAGTTGGCATTCTTCCAGAAAAAAAAATTCACATTTAAAACTCTGTTTTTCTTTATGAAGTGTACTCAGATAGCGGCGAGTGATTACAAAGTGTTCAATGCATGAATAAACTAAGGAAGCCCACAGCACAGCAGGGAGAACAGACATTGCTGGAATGAGAATCATCAGTTCATGCCTACTTACAGCAACTGCAAGCTCTTCTATAAGCTGGCAAACAAAGAACCAGAAATCATCAAACATGAACAAATCAAAGCCATCCATAACCCATCCACTGATACAAGGCCTCTCCAACCTCAGTTTTGGGAGGAGAACAGTTTCCCGTGATTACAGTGAGCACTGACAAAGTTTCCAAATGACTGGCCTTAAAATATTCCAAGAAGTGGGCAGAAGACAGAGGCAGCTCCTTCCCACTTCAATGTATTTCTAACATTGTTCAGAATAGCTGGCAACATGTTTCTGTTTTCTTGACAGAAGGCACTTACTGCTTGCTTGGCAAGACAATCAACTCAGATGCCTTAACTGGAGGGAGGCCAATCAAAACCCTTGCTGCAACTACACAAGCATAAACCTGTGTGACTCAGGTATTCCCCAGAAGCAAGCTTTTAAAAAGTCATCCTGCCCCCTCCCCAAGCTTTTGGCCAAGATGTACACAAATAATTCTGTGATTATACATTCTGATGGTAAAGGTCAGCAACTGGGAAGTCTTTTTTTTACAACAGGGTCTCACTCTGTAGTCTAACCTGGTCCTGAACTATGTAGCCTAGGCTGGCATCAAACTCACAGCAATCCTTCTGCTCAGCCTCCTGAGTGCTGGGATTAGAGGAGTGCACCACCATGCCTGGTTTATGTGCTGCTGGGAAACTGAACCCAGGGCCTTGTGTTTGCCAGGTAAGAAGTATAACAGAGAAATATCCTGAGGCCAGCAACCAGGAATTCTCTGTCTCTCTGTCTCTGTCTCTGTCTCTCTCTCTCTCTCTCTCTCTCTCTCTCTGTGTGTGTGTGTGTGTGTGTGTGTGTGTGTGTGCGTGTGTGTGTGTGTGTGTGTAAAAGGCCTTTATTTAGAAACAAAGTAGAGAAGGGAAAAAGCTCCCATTATCTGGAAAAGGGTTGCCCCCGCAACTAGGAATTCTTAAGCGAATTATGTAACTTCTTTGCACATTTCTCTGAATGTAAAATGGGAAAATATCTTTTCCTGCTTCTCAAGAATTTAGTGAAATTACAGAAGATAATAAATGTGAAAACTCACAAAAAAGAAAGCAAAACAAAAGAAAAAAGAAAAAGCAAGAAATAAAAACAAGGATGTAAAGAAGTGAACATCACACTGGATTAAGAACACAGTCTGGGGCAGCTCGGCACTTGCTGGCTATATGATCTCAGTAAAGTTGCTGGACCTTTCCATACTTTTAACTCCCTCATCTGTACAATGGAAATAATAAAAACACTCAACTCATGGGGTTCTGTGAGAATTAAATTAGTTCATATATGTGAAGCCCTTAGGATGGTACTTGGCATACGGAAAGTTGTACATGGATTTGTTACTGTTATTAACAGCATTTAAATCTCAAATGTCTAATGCATAAAGCAGATCACAGTAAAATGAAGAGCACTTCTGACAGCTGAATATCAACAGAGACCCAGCTGGACTCCTGATCTACAACTGTTAAAGAATCTAAAGGCTGCAAATACGAGCCAAAGAAATAGCCTAGCAGAGAAAGCTATTTGAAATCAGCTTTTCAAATAGAGGAAGTGTAAACAGTATTAACATGCAACTCTGAGAAGTGCAGCAGACACAAGCTCAAAACATATGGTGAGCCCATAATACCTCTATTTTGCCTGGATTATGGGACAATAACTAGAAAGATTCTATACCAAAAATTTTAGGTCACTGAGAAACTCAGGTAAAGAAGAGTCCATAAATCTAGGAGAGATTTTCACAAATCAAAGGTGGTAGGAAAAAAGATGAGTAAAAGGAAATCTAAGCACCTAATTGAGATCTCTTAACATACCAGGAGACAGCAGACTTCAAGTTAGGAGTCATTCTGCATCCATTCCTGTACCATAAATTTGGTATTATTTCCATAAAATAGGAGAAAATGCCATTTAATGATTCCAGAATTTCCTTATTTTTTCCTCGGACATGACTACCTTTGCAATACACTTTCTGGGCTCATTCTGAAAGCTTTCTGGTATAGCTGGAATGCAGTTTATACCCTTCCACTGTACTCTAGCCTCTGTTATGAATCATGTGAGCCAATTTTATTGGGCAAATACCATGACTTAAAGCAAAAGTCTTCAATAAGGAAAATGGCTAGGTGGCACCAGCAGTATTCTAGATGGGTTCTAAACACAAAAACCAGGCAGTCTGCTTCCTTCTGGTAGTTGTAAGTGAGGGAACACAAAAGGAATGTTAATGTTTGGTACTACTAGGAGTATAATGGCAAAAAGGAATGGTAGTAACACCCATCTTGTGTGCCATCTTTCATTGAAGACATTCACACTGACTAATCTGTGTCACTCCTTCTTCAATGGCAAGGGACACAAATAGTAAGCAAGACTCCAAGGACTTACCTAAGATCCACACTGACTGAGACCATGAGCCCAAGGCTGAATCAATGTCTCGATTTTCACCAAATTTCTAGCCCTGTTTCTGTGCAGGCATGTTTAAAAGCTCCTTCTCTTAACTTCCCAAGTCTCCTTGGACTCCTAGTCCCTTTCACAATGTTCTGGGAGAGACAATGATCAGGGGCAACATGACCTGCATACAGGTCATCATTCTGCCAAAGGAGCTACTATTAGGAGCTCAGAGCCATACATAACGCATCTCTGTGACACCACACAGGAGGCATCCCTTAGACTTCTGGTGCCACCAAAGCTCTTTAAAATGTTACCTTTCTAAAAGCACCTACCCAGGTATCTTATAATTTACTACTGGGCCTGGGGAAAATGATTATTATTTATATTATGTTAAAATTACTTATGTATAAGGACTCATAACCAAAGCTTCAGTTCCAGTTTAAATGAGAATCAGCTATTTTCAAGGTTGTAGAATATGCAGAAAAAGCACAGGTAAGTGTGTAGGTCTGAAAAGTTAACTAAGAATTACTAATCAATTGCTGCTTTCTGACTATTCCATTACCCCCCACATAATTAAAGAAAGAACACACCAAAAGAAACTACAAAACCAGCTCCTGCAAAGAATGAAAAAATTATAAATACTATGACTGTGGTTTCCTTAGTAATGCTGGAATGACCTTGGATTAGATCCTAGAAGTGACTCAGCAAATACCTTACATAGTTGAACTATTACTAACATTAGAGGGATTTTTTTGACCCCTCCCCCCCCTTTTTTTTTTTTGCTTGTTTTGAGACAGGGTCTCATTCTGTAGTCCAAGCTGCTCCTTACTCACTAGGTAGCCCAGGCTGGCCTCAAACTCATGGCAATCTTCTTGCCTCAGCCTCCCAAGTGCTAGAACTACAGGTGAGTGCTACTATACCCAGCTAATTTTTATATGGTGCTGGAGTATAGTACCCAGGGCCTTGCACAGGCTAGGCAAGAGCTCAAACCAGTGAGCTATGTCCCCAGCCCAAGACTATTGACTTTCAAAAAGTTCAGTAATTTTTAATAATATCTAAAGGATGATATTTACAAATCTGCCTTTCTTGAGTATAGCAGCCTGAGGTTCTGGTAAGAAAGATACAAGCTAGAAAACAACTCCATTTTAACTAAAGCTAATGTATGTATGTATGCAGAGAAATACTGAATGGCAGCAAGCACAAGACTTGAATACCACCTTAAAGGGAATAAGATGAGAAAAGACAGTATGAGTCATTAATGCTGAAGAGACTGACAAGGAAGACTGAACAAATACAATGGATTTAGTGAACGTTAAAGTAGTTTGTTTTCAAGCTTTCCTCTTTTAGTTCAATCTGCGTCACTTTGACTTTCCTTAAAAGTTGTGTGGGAGAAAAGTGGAATGGAATTTTGCAAAAAAAAAAAAAAAAAAAAAAAAATTTGCCCAAAAGAATGCATAGAGAAAATATTCTCAGTGAAACTCTGCAAAGAGCTCTTTCTTGGCCCCTGGTGTGGTGTCACAACCACCCAGGCAGCTCTTCCATGGAGAGGGTCAAGTTCCCTTTTTGCTTACAGAGTGAAAGTAACACAACATGCTAACTGCTTATTTATAATTCATCGAGTTTCTACTCGCCTTTACTGCCTGAATGTAAACTACTTTTTGAAGAATATATTATTTTTCTTTTTTTTTAAGTGTTTTGAGCCAGGCCCAGTAGTGCATGTCTTTATTCACATGTCTTTATTCATTTATTTTCAACAAGTGTGTCACATACCACTATGCCCAGCCTATGTGGTACCGGGAAATCAAACCCAGGGCCCTGCACTTTGCCACCTTTTTTTTTTTTGATGCTCTTCACTGTATCATAATTCTGAAGACTGGAAACTATTTTACATAAATAGTTCACGGAAAATGGAGAGAGGGAAAAGGGGACTCAATGAAATAGAATCATTTAATACTTTCTGATAGGCTTTAAGGTACACTAAGCATGTGCTCTACTGCTGAGCTACACTGGGCCCTAAGCCCTAACCATGCACTTGTAACAATCTGTGGCATTCACCTTAACACAAACCTTAAAGAGCTGACCTAAGTTTAGGATTCAGAAGGGCTAAAACTTCAATAGTTCTGAGAAACAAGAAATTCCCAATTTGATCTAAAAACCTTTGAAATTTTTCCATCATTTTTCCTTGCTTACAGAAATTTGGGGGCAATTAATGATAGTGAATGCCAGTGACTAAAACTCCAAGTTCTTCACTGTTTTCTTCTTAGGAGAAATGAGGGCCACATATCCAATTACCTCAGTCAAAAGAAAGACTACACAGTCCAGGAGACAGGATATTGCCAGCTACTACTGTATTATCAATATTCTCAACATCATCAAAAAACTTAAAGTATCAATAAATAACAGGGTAAGTCCTGCAACTTAACCACTAGGTTTTGAATTACATGACAGCAAAGGGTCTTTTTTTGGCAGCACTACACAGAAACACAGGACCTTTCCTCTGAGCTATATTTCTTCCCCCTTTTTATAGCTTGAGACAAGGTCTCTCTTGAGCTAAGTTGCTAACTTGCCCATCCTGGGCTTGAAGTTGTGATGTTCCTGCCACAGCCTCCTGAAGAGCTAACAAGCCTGTGTCACTGGGCCCCCGTTTTATTCATCCTTACATTCCTAGTACCCAACACAGTGTCATCACATACTTTTACTCAATAAACATTTGATAAAATGCTACCATGTGGAACCCTCCTGCACTGCTGGTGGGAATGTAAATTCGTACAACCACTTTGGAAAACAGTATGGAGATCTCTTAAAAGACTAGAAATAAATATCCCCTTCGATCCAGCGACACCCCTCCTGGGAATATATCCAAAAGAGACCAAAACAACATATAACAGAGATATATGTATACCCATGCTCATAGCAGCACAACTAACAATAGCAAAAATATGGAAGGCACCAAAATACCCATCAACAGACCAGTGGATATACAAAATGTGGCATTTATACACAATGGAATACTATGCATCAATAAAGTCCAATAGTGTGGGGGCTTTCGCAGGCAAATGGAAGAAACTTGAGAACATCATGTTTAGTGAAGTAATTCAGAAGCAGAAAGTGAAACATCGAATGGTCTCTCTGATATGAGAGACCCAGATCATACCACCTATGGAACTTAAGACAAAAGACAAAGTGAAAGAGGGGAGTAGGGTGGGGGAGGGAGGAAGGGAGGGGTGGATGGGGGGGACAAAAGGAGAGTGGGAAAGCCCTTGTCACCTTGACAAGATACATATGTGCACAAAATGCTCAACTCCATTGTAAACCTTGAATTTTGCACGTATACTTATCAATAAAATGTGGGAAAAAAAATGTTACCATGTAAAATGTCCGAGTCATCTTCAACAAAATCAATGTCTCTCAAGTCCCATTCTGCATAATTGTCAAACTCCTGTTAGGGGAAAAAAGATCCCCACCCAAGCCCATCAACTTTGAATAATGCCTTCATAGTAGCCATGCTTTAGAAGCAAACAGAAAATACATAAGCTAACATTCGTTTAAAAAAAAAAAAAGGGTAGGTAAAAGGACAGAATACTGCTACAAGTTAGAGGAGATAGTGAAAAGAATCTGAGAGGCTTCAGGCAGTAGTGGAAACAAAAAATTAGAGTAGCTATGAGTTCAGAAGTAAAGTCACATTCATTGTTAACCTATTTTTAAATAGGCTGCTTAATTCCCAAGAAAATAAACGTTGATTATGCCTTCAAATACAAAAACTGCACTACACAGCTGGTCTTCATTACCCATCTGGGAGATTTCTTTAGTCTGTAATGCTGTTTATTCAGTTCAATGTGCGCTCTGTACATGTGTCACTCAATGACTACAACTCGCAGGGATAGAATCTATGGGGTAGTTCTACTATATAACGGGCCATTAACAAAACGCTGGCCCAGATGTGGCTAGCAAAAATGTCTGCAGGCTGTTACACTGCTAAGCTAGCCCTAAGGAGATTGATGAAAATCAAGATACTTATATTTACATGGTTTTTAAGTCCACAGCTGAATGATGAACACAGAGTATTTATACACAGTCAACATTGTTTGTATATTTGCAGAGATGTACAGGACTCAGCAAACTACTATCCATTCCCACTGCCTGTTTTTTACAAAAAGTTTCACTGGAACACAGGTATACTCATTTGTCTATATATTATCTACACCATTGCTATTTTGCATGACAATAGCAAAGTTGACCGCAATAGGAACTTTATGATCCATAAAATCAAAATATTCACTACCTGGCCCACAGAAGGACAAGTTTGCCCTGTCCTGATATAGTTCAACCTTGAAGTTCACCTGGAGTGGCATGAGGATCAGACTGCAGAAATTCCATCCCCACAAAGTGGGAGTCAGCACAGGTGAAAGTCTGAGAAATAAGTTCTTGGCCTGAAGAACTTTTACGTTTATAAGTCATAAAAGAAACTCAAATAGGGAAAAAATGTATCTGCTTAAAGGCCCTATAAATGAAGATGCTTTGAAAAAAATCTCCTTTTGTTGTGAAACCTCTGGGGAGAGATAAAAGCCTCATGAGAAACAGAAAGTTTCAGGCTAAAAACAAGTTTCTTTTACCTCAATGAAATCTGCTCGAGCTGGCATGTATCCGGCCATGTCCCGAGAAAGCAAGGAGTCAAAGGTAGGTCTAGGAGGGTCATCTGTAGCTGGAAAAATTAAGTGTATTCGTTAATTAATAAAATATTGACATAAAAATAAAACACTGACAAGCAGTCACCCAAAACTTACGAATATTCTTTAAAAAAAATTTTTTTTTTTTTGAGACAGGGTCTCCCTTTGTATACGCAGGCTGGCCTCAAACTCACAGCAACACTGCCTCTGTCTACCAAATGCTGGGATTATACATGTGTACTACCACACCCAGGTTCAGAATGATTTCTTTAAAAATGGCAAAAGCTGAATCTGTAGATCAGTGATGAAAAGCAAACCTACACTTTAGGATTAGTCTAAATAAATATGGAGAGGTTCCCTGATTTTTGCATTCCCAAAATAAAGGAAAATAAAATCAAGATCTTTCTTTTAATGTTATAGAACCTAAGTATTCACATTGTCAACTCAGCTCTCTTAACTTCTTAGGACTAATCTCAAGTTACACATCTCATTCCACTGAAAAGCAAAAGCAAAGAAATTTAGATGGTGGCAGAAACTGAGCCCCAGCTCCAGGATACAGGAGTCCCATGATCTTTCAAAAATTACATAACCATTCAGAATCTCCATTTCCTTGCATGCAAAATGAAAGCATCCATTTATTTATTTCACCGTTAAACAAAAAGAAATAAATGATCTAATGGATTTCAGGAAGAAATGCTAATGTCCAAAGTATTATTCAAATGGGAGGTACAAACAACCTCTCGGGTATAAAATTATTTCAGGAAGTATGAGGAAAGGAGAAGGCTAAGGGAATTCATGAAAATTCATAGCTCCTTATTTGTGCTCTGGGAGTCATTCAGGAAAGATGTCCATTTATAATTCATCATGTTTTTGGTTATGTTTTTAAAAGACTCACAGCCATGTAAGATGAACAAGTTTTTCTTCACTGCCACAATCAACTAAACAAAATTTACAGTGGCTTGGGGTTATAGCTCAGTGATTTAAGTGCTTGTCTAGCACACGCAAGGCCCTGGGTTCAACTTCCCAGCACCACTTAAAAACCAGGCATGGTGGTGTACACCTGTAATTCCAGCACAGAGGAGCACTGCTATGAGTTCGAGGACAGCCTAGGCTAGACAATGAATTCAGAGCACAACTGCCTCAAAAAGAAAAAAAAAAAAATGACCAATCACCCCTTGGATTTCACACTAGGGCAAACAGTAATAGTAAGTTAAATAATGTAGCCATATAGCACAGAGAAGCTGGTCCCTTCTTCACACCTCCTCTTAGAAAAGCATGCATTACAAAAACCTTTCATATTCAAGAGACCCATTGTAGGTGGACCACCACACTGGCTTAGTGTACAATCCTGGCCCCTAGCATATGCTTCCTTCCTTGCCACACTATGGTCTTGCCTCTCAACAGACAATATGCCAACTCCTCATTTCTCCCTAAACCCTTTATCATCCAAGTCATCAAATCACTGTTTATCTGTCACTGACAAAGGGCCCAAGGATGAGCTAAGTATCGCTTGCCAAAATAGGGAGGCACTTACAGTGAAATGGAATGGCTGTGTCAGCAGTTTTTGCCTCCTCTGCTTGTTTCAGGTTTAGCAAGGTAGAAGCGAACAGAGGGTTATTAATAAAATGCTTCATGTAGTGCTTCTCACACTCCTCCTTGGTCTTGGTACACATCTGATTGGCTACATCCTGCCTAAAGAAGTATGGGGAAAAGAGGGAAAGGAGCAATACTTTTATATACATTTAACCCTAAAAGCAGTTTGTTCTTTCCATATTTGAAGTCAAATCCATGTAATGACAGTAATCCAGGCCCTCTAAACTGATGTCACAGAGGTGTCAGCAAAAACAACAGGCAAACAGAAGTCTGACACTGGTGTGATATGATGTTCTAATCCCTGCCATGCAAAGATATAAAAATGGTGACTTAAAAGTTCTTTTCTTTCCCCTAAAAGAAAAGAAAATGGTCATAGCACCCTGTGTGCAGAGGCAGGAAAATCCCAAGTTTGGGCCCACAACTTCACAAGACCCCGTCTCAAAATAAAAACATGAAAATTAAATTAAAACAAGCTGGTGATGTAGCTCAGTGTGGAGGCCCAGGGTTCAATCAATATCCAATGATTAGGAAAAATGTAACTTTCCTTCTGAACTAGACCCTTGTTAACAAGGTACTTCAGAACACATAAAATGCACATCAGTATAGTTTTATTTTTGCTTTTTTTTTTTTTTTTTTTTTTTTTTTTTTTTTTTTTTTTTTTTTTTTTTTTTTTTTTTGGTCTTTTTCTGAGAAAGAGTCTCACTACGTAGTTCAGACTGGTCCTAAATTTACCGTTTAGCCTAGGCTGGCCTCAAACTCATGATTCTCCTGCGTTGGCCTCCCAGGTCCTCAAAAGCATGTGTTACAGTTTACCAAACACTTCAACCTTGGACTACAAAAAAAGATCCTGTCTAAAAAAAATAAAAAATAGAATAAAATAAGACTGTAACACTGTTGTAGTCAGAATTTAGAGCCAACAAATGCCAATTTAAAAGTCCACTATAACATTAATTAAGGCAAGGTAAGAATCTTTATTTAACAGCCAAGATGGCAACCAGACTGTCTCTTGGACTCCGGGTGAGTCTTCAGAGAGCATCCCCAAGCAAGTTTTACATAAAGATTATGTAGAGGATTTTACATCATTACATACATCATAAGACGGTGACCAATCATAACCCGATGTGACTCTCGCAAAATACGTGATTCTCATGGAATACGTGACTCTCAGCAGACTGCCATGGAGGCAAGGGAAGGGCAGAAGTTAAGCCTCCATCCTTACCAGAAGATTCCAGAGCCATCTTGTTAAGTGCACAAGCAAGGCTCCAAGGCAAGGGGAGGTGGTCCCCACAAGATGAACTCACAGCAAACTGACTTATAAATTTTAACTTAGACAGTAAACTCTAAGTCACACAACAAACACATAACCTGAACAGCATAATCATCACAAAATGCAGTTACTTTACAATATTGGCAATCTGAGTTAGATCATTTCACAAACTGGTTACAGAAAGTTACAAAATTACAAACTTGGACTATAAAACAAAATCCTGTCTAAAAAACTAAAAATAGAATAGAATAAGACTATAACACTGCAATAAATTATTTTTTGTGTGTTTGTTTTTTTTGATGATGGGGTTTCGCTCTGCAGCCCAGGCTCCTGCTAAACTCACTAATAAGTGAGCCATGGCAATCCTCCTGCCTCAGCCTCTTAAATGCTGGGATTACAGTCATTTGCCACCACACTCGACTTAACTTCAATAAATTGTTAGCCTTTAAGTTTGACAGAAAAACTCTTTGCCTCCTGTCATAAAAACCACTAAACTGCATACTTTTACAGGCTACGTACTGTTCTCCTGGAATTCACTAATTCCTCAGGCAATTCCCTTCTGCTAAAGAACAAAACTCAGTCCTGGATCCCTACCACCACACCTCCCTCTCCCAAGATCTCATTGCCTCTGGTGTGAGTTGCATATCATTCTCTCAACCTCACAAATTCCTTATGGAAAGTTCCTGTTCACTTATGAAAATTCAAGTTAATGACTTTCTATATGAATGTATATTAGTTCATATTCATATACGAGTTGCATATACAAAATATGCACAAAGAGACTATGCTCTCACCTGGGTCTCAGCTAATTGGATAACTGGATGCATTTTTTAATATCCTCATCCATTCTTCTTTTTCTTTTACACTTTTTTTTAACTGGATGCATTTATAATTTAGCTAGGTCAGGATTAAGTATATAGTATAAGGCTGAATACTTAAGAGAATAAAAACTGGTCCTCTGAGAACTGAACTCTTACCTTCTCTAGCAAGATAATTCTACTAAAGAGGTTAACGACACTGATAATCACCATTTGCGTTGACAGCACAATGATTCCTCTCCTCCAATCAAACTTTCACATTTTCAGCAACTGCCAGAAAATCTTCACATGGATGCCTCACCACATAACTTCAAACATACCATGTCAGAAACAGAACTTTTTTCTTGCTACCTAGCTCCTGCAATATGCCAGACACTGAGCTAAAAATATTCACTATAGTTAAACCCAGTATTAACCTTACGGTGTATTATTATTATTATTTCAATTTCACAGAAGAAAAAAATTAGGCCCAAAGATCAATGAATTTGCCCAAGAACCCAAAGCTCCTAAATGACAAAGTCAGAATTTATACTCAAGACCCTAGACTCCCAGCCCAGGTGATGATAAGGTGGCAGTAAACGCTCCCAGCATACTATTCTCAAGCTCATTCTTCATCTCTAGCCCCATATTTGAGGAAGGATTTTACTAAGTTGCTAACTTGTCCAGGCTTGAAATTTTGATCCTCCTGCCTCAGCTTCCCAGTGTGCTGTGATTCTAAATGTGTGCCATCACCTCTGCTTAAATTACATGTTTCTTGAGGCAGGATGTACATCTTAATTCTTGCACTTGAGGAGAATGAGGCAGGAGAATTGTAAATTTGAGCCTACTTTGGGCAAACTGGGACTTTGTGAGACCCTATCTCTAAATCAAAAACTAAAAAACGGGCTAGGGCTATTGCTCAGTGTGAAGGTCCTGGGGATCAATCCTCCAAAAAACAAACAAACAAATAAAAATCTTAACTGTAGTGTCCACACTACCAAGCTTTATGCTTCACCTACAGTAAGCAGAGAAGTAGTTGTCTTTTTTTTCTTTTTCTTTCTGTGTAAGCATGTCCTAGGGATAGAAAGCAAGACCTCCTACATGTACTATACAACTGAGCTATATCCCCAGACCCAGAAAAAAGTTTCATGTTTTTTTTTTTTTTTTTTGGTGGCCTTTGCTAAAAGGAAAGGAGGATAGGGAGGACTATTAGCTCATTTTAAAAAGTTAAAATGGCAAACTAAAACTAAAAACTTAGGCTAAAGTTGACTAGTGGATGGGGTTGTAGGAATGGCTCAGCGGTTAAAGCGCTTAAGCAAGCGCTAAATCAAGTGCTAAGTACCCGAGTTCGATTCCCCAGCACCACATAAGCTGGGCGTGGTGGCGCACGCCTATAATCCCAGCACTTGGGAGGCTGAGGCAGGAGGATTGCCATGAGTCCAAGGCCAACCTGGGCTCCACAGTGAATTCAGGCCAGCCTGGGCCGCAGAGTGAGATCCTATCTCAAAAAATACATAAATAAATAAAAATAAAGTTGACTAGTGGGATCCTTACAAATGATGACATTTTGACCTTCTTTGGTATCCTCCTCAGTACACAGTATTTTATGATGCTTGATAAATGCTGAGTGAGTGAATATAAGCAAGATGCAAACTGAATTCTCATATCCTTCTTTGGCACTCTGGACATAAGGAGGCAGTACAGTACATCCTGACCAGTACTAACAAAGATTATACTTCCTAGGCTGAGCACAGGGAGGATATAGAAGGGCTATGTGATCATGAGAAATAATTTCAATTCTCTAAGCTTCAGGTTTTTTTGTGATTTAAACACATTCATGAACCAAAAATATCAATGTGAAAGGGCTCTCACAAGAGGAAACACCAAAGTGGTAATTTTTTTAAGTGGTGCTGCCTTCTAGGACAACGGCAGAGCAGCAGAGTGCTATTCAATTGTGCCAAATTTGAACTGAAGCAGCTTGAAAACTAAAAACAGAAAATCTGCAAAAGTCTGAATCTCAATGAAGTTATGAGCACCTAGTCTAAATCACTTACATGACTAGAGCACCTATAGCCAAGAAAAATACATATAATCGGAATACAGCAATGACTAATAAATCTAAGCTTCTTCACTATTCAGAAGGAACAAGCCACCCTCCCAACATCAATACACCCAAAGCAGCCTATCAGCCACGGAACTCTAAATACTCCATATTCTTCTTAAGTATTTCAAGACTGGAAAAATAATGTGCAAAGAGGAAGAGAACTTCTATCTGAACCACAGGTCAACTGGACAGCTTTCCTCTTTGAGGTTCCTCCCTTCATCTTCAATAGTAGCTTCTAGTCTAAGCACAGGAAGGCGAGATCACTCTATCATTCTATCACTCTATATCTATTTATCTATTTATCTAATTTATTTATGACAATACTTTGAGCTGAAACCAGGACCTCTGGCATAGAGACAAAAGCTCTACCACAGAGCTACAACCCCAGCATGAAGACAGAGTCATTCTTAATACTAAGCCCTTACCAATTTCCAAAGCCACAGTCCATCACAGCTTCTAAAAGGGCCATTTCTTCTTGAGCAGTCCAGCTGGGGTCAAGAACGGGGAAGTCTGAGGTCTAAGAAGAAAATGAAAGAACAACGAAACCTGGAAATCCAACTGTAGTGCTACTATTACGCCTATCATTCTCGTGTAATTGAGAAGGGCCTATGGTGGTACATTCTCTTGGGTGTTCGCCTTCCCACTGATTTTGATCATGTGCTACAGGATTTCCAGGAAATATTGTCACCTGTTACTGTTATGCAACATGCAGAAATACATAAACTTAATTAAAAACATTATTTAAAACTAAAGTTATCTTTAAAAGTGTCAGTATGAATGTTTTATCTTTTGTTTATTTCCGAGGTGCTGGGGATCAAATCCAGGAACTTGCACACGCTTCGAAAGTGTTCCACCAATAAGCTATATCCCCAGCCCACATGATTTTTATACATGATGCATTTTATCTTAAAAGAAATATAATTTTCTAACACAAAATTCACTGAAAAGATATAGAAATGATAACCAATCCACTAGAATGAGCCCTCCTACTGCAGTTTAGAATCTTTTTTTTTTTTTTTTTGAACAGATCCTCCTGCCTCAAACTCCTGAGTAGCTGGTACAACAGTAGTATTGAACTGCATTTGGCTACTTCATAACCTGAAAATACCACTTTCCACTAACAGGAACTGGAGAACCTTAAGAAAAACAAACAAAACAAAAGGCTGAAATCAGGGATGGGTCAGGAAATGAAAAAGACCAGACTGGAACATTTTGTCATACCAAAAAACAGAGAAGCTCTCAAAGACTGTAAGGACCACGTAAAAAGGCGTCAGAGAGTAACTTGGATAAGCTCTTCAGAACCAAAGAATACCACATCTGGAGCATTAACAAAGATAATAACTACAAAGGAACATAACCTGTATTTTAAGTATCTGGAGGATGCTTTGGAACCAACTTTCAAACTAGTCTGTAAAGTGAAATAATTGGCACTTATCCTGCCTTTCCAACATTAACTTTATTCAGGATAAATGACAAAGATAAGGGCAAAAAGTGTCTTCTCATAAAGTTACTTTTCCCCCCAGTACTAGGGATTGAAATCAGGATCTCAAGTGCTGAGCTATTTTCCCAGCCCTTATTTTTAAATGAAGTCTCACTAAATTGCCCAGGCTGGCCTTGACCTTGTGATATTCCTCCCTACACAGCCCAAGTAGCTGGGCTTTCAGATATGTGCCACCATGCCCTGGTCTTTATAAAGTTATTCTAATTCATAAAATGAAAGACCACTGTGTTGCAACCCTGATAAATTAATAGATCCTGACAATGATAATAAATGAATTTGATAAGTGGTTAACATAAATACCAACTTACAACACAAAACACAGAAGACAGAGAAACAGGTTAACCAGCAAATTCTAGGTTGTACTGACATCTATAAGACAACTCAGCTTTTTTGGTTTTGGTTTGTTTTTTTGAGACAGGCTCTCCTACATAGTCCAGGCCAACCTTGAACCTGCTACTATCTCCTAGGATGGCCTTGAACTTACGACCATCCTGTATCAGCCCCCTGAATGCTGACTAATAATACAAGTATGCTACCGCACCCAGCTAACAAAACAGGTTCTAAAACGGTGGTCTGAATCTGGAATGTCGCCCAAAAGCCACATGTATTTGAGTGTAGAATACCTATGGAACCATGTGCTGTTGGGAGGTAGGGCCTGGCTACAAAGGGCAAATACTGGGGCTTGATCCGGAGGGATTATGTCAACCCACTGAGCTTAGTAAATGCCTAGAGCAGAGCTTTCAGGTGTGTATGATTTACTTGTGGGCCAGGAAATGAAAAAAACACCCTCCTCAGGTATGGGCAGCCCAATTGGCTGCTTGAACTAAGTAAAAGGAAGGAAGAAGAAACAGTTTCTTCCTGGGAAAAGTCTGGCCATTCCCACCTCGGTCTCCAGACCTGGACTTGCTCCTCCTTCACCAGACTCTGTCACTACGCCCTGAAGAGCTTTTTTCTAACTAAACTTCCACCATGGACTTGCACAGTTGTCAGCAGCCACTGAATAGATTATGTGAGACTTTTTGAAACTGTGAGCTAAAATAAATCTGTCCTCCCTTAAATTGTGGATGTCAGGTATTTGTCCCAGCAATGAATAAGTAACTAGGAAAACACATGTGTGCCACCACACCAAGCTAACAATCCCACTTTCACAAAGTCAAGAGTAGAGAGGCAGAAGAAATAGTACAATAGTTACAGCACTTGCCTATCAAGCACAAACCCCAAGGTTAATTCCCCAGGGCCATATTAGCTGCATGTGGTGGTACACACCTGTAATCCTAGCACTCAGAGGCTGAGACAGAGGACTGCTGTGAATTCCAGGCCAGGCTGGGGTTCCATAGTGAGTTCAGAACCAGCCAGGACTATAGAGTGAGACCCTGTCTAAATCAATCAATTAAATAAATAAAAATTTAAAGTATAAAAAAGGAAAGGAGATTCTATATTGCTGAATACACAGAGGTACCAGGGGAGTGGTATACTCAGAGAGGACATGAAAAGTTCCACGCTCCTTCCCATATACTTCACTGTTACTTTTGACTGGTCATCTTTTAACATCACCAGTCACCACTGTTAAGTCATGTTGATGACACGTACCCCAGATAAAATACAGTAAGAAGGTATGTTATCTTTGTGGTCTTCCTCCCAACTATCCACAACCCAAACCTAATTATGATGATACATCAAACATATAAAGACAAAATTCTGAGTATTCCACAAAATATCCTTTGAAACATCAAGGTCATGAATATAAAAAAAAAAAAGCTTGGGAAATTCACAGACTGGAGGAAATGAAGGAAACGTGATGACAAAATGCAATGTGAAATCCTAATCTACAAAGTTCATTTCTCACTTGTGACAAGTGTATACATTAACAAATTAACCTTTAAGGAAACAGAATGAAGGGTGGGTGGGAACCTTGTGCATTATGTCTGCATCTTCTCTGTAAATCTAAAACTATTCCAAAATTTAAAACGACAAGAAAGAGAACCTACAAGTAACAGAAGAATGTAGAGGCAATGAATTAGAAGACTGAAATTTATGAACCCCATGTTTATTTCTATTAAAACTGTAAAAATTTAAAAAAATTTTAAATAACCCATCACTCCCACAATAGTCAAAATGAATGAGAGACTACCAATGTCAAATGTTTACAAGCATGTGAAGCAACCAGAGCTCTCAAATGTGGACGGAAATATGAAATGATGCATATAAAGCACTCTGGGAAACTTTCGGATCTTTTTCCTACAAGTTAAACCACTGGTTTAGTGTGGTGGTGCCCACATGTAAATCCTGCCACTCCAAAGGCCAACGGAGAAGGATGTAATTGTGAGTGCAGCCTGGGCAACTTAGTGAAGAACAAAGATAAATAAACAAGAAAGAAAAAGAAAAAGAAAAAAATGGGTAAACTGTATTCATCAACAGAATATCACTTAGTAATTAAAAGGAATGACTGTTAATATACACATGTGAGTGAAAGAAAACATGCTCAAAAACATGCCTGAAAGAAACTAGAAACAAGTGTACAGAGAGCATGATTCCACTTATATACTGCTCTAGAATATTCAAAACTGCTCTTTGTTCATAAAAGAAGAGTGGTTGCTTTTGGAGTAGAAAAGTTCTTAAAAATAAAGACTTGATAACTGGGAAAGCTTAACTGGATTTAATAAAATGTTTTTAAAAATAAATGATAAAATATCTAGGGAAACTGCTTCAAATAATCTGGTAGAAAGAGGGTTTAGATGAAACACAATTAGCCATTAAGTTAGTCATTCTAGGAGGTAGCAATGAATATATGGGAATTACACCACATGTGATAGCTGATAGCAATAGTGTTCCCTGATGAACTCCTCTTAGAATTTCCATTTAATATTGGATGGACCTCTGATTGCTTATAAAGGCCTGATGGCTACTGCTTTTATACATCTAAGCCATCAAGTTAAAAAAAAATTCTAGAAAGGACATGTGGAGAGGCCCCCATGGAGAATAAGTGGCCCTAAGACTATCAGAATAAAAAACAAACTCTCGGGCAGTTAAAGAACTTTTAGCTAACTCCCACTTAACTTAGGCTAACCTAATAAAGTAGCAGAATTATATGAAAAAGTATCCTGAAGTAGCAGAACTGTGTGAAAAAGCATCTTGCACTTTCACAACAGCAGTAGCTCCTGCAGAGCTGAAGATCACCCTCTGCGCATATTCCAAATTCCTAAGCCACAAAAACTATGGGAGACAATAAAATAGT
Source organism: Ctenodactylus gundi (assembly GCA_004027205.1). Lineage (NCBI taxonomy): Eukaryota > Metazoa > Chordata > Mammalia > Rodentia > Ctenodactylidae > Ctenodactylus > Ctenodactylus gundi. The sequence goes on from PVKB01000779.1 coordinate 548,145, forward strand.
TGTTGCTTTAAGCCACAAAGCTTTCACACAGTGCCTACATAGCAACAGACAGCCAACCATTCTCTCTAGTGTATGCTGTCTTAATTTCTTGTCACTGTGACTCAATACCGGACATCCACAACACAGGGAGGAAAGATTTATTGTAGCTTACAGTTTCAGAAGGTCATGGTCCATTCACAAGTGGGAGGCTGGAAAAGGATGGAAGTCCATGGCAGGGCTGGAGCGGGGGCTGAGATCCTCACAACATGGTCGCAGTGGGAGACTGGGAGGAACAGCACACGCCCCTCCAGATCAAGCCCAAGCATTCGACCCTTCCAGCCAGGCCCCACATCCTAACCCTACACAGGATCCATAAGAACATGAGGCTTTTGGGGGTCACTTCAGATCCAAACCATGGCATATGCTTAAAATTTTCCATATTAAAAAGTAAAAAGTGACACAAGGTAATCAGATTATACATTTAGAAACTGTTGTAACTTTTATTAGCAACCTCCTTCGAGAAAGTACCATGATTAGTAAAATTTCACTAACAACAGGCAGTTTATTTTAATCTAAGCACATACTATGAATGTTTGCCCATGAGGCACTGTAATATCTAAGAAATTTTAGACTCCACATTTATATTAAAGTTACAATGATTCTCAGTCTGGGATTGGAGCAAGGGCACAGCAGTTAAAGTGCTTGCCTTGCAAGTACAAGGTCATGAGTTCAACTCCCTAGCACCACACAAAGCTGGGCGTAGTGGTGCACATGAGTATCCCAGTACTCAGGAGCCTGAGGCAGGACTGCCTTGAATCCAAGGCCAGTTTGGGGTACATAGTGAATTCAGGACCAGCCTGTGCTAAATAGTGAGGCTCTGTCTCAAAAAAAAATTGTTCTCAATCTGGCAAGTACCACAAATACATGTAAATATTTCAACTCATACAGTTGAAATGTCTGTTATGTCTAAAACTGTATTATAGAATATTAACTATCCTTTACCAACTTCAATGTGAGACAATAATAAAAACTTTCTACACTACAAGGGGGGAAAAAGGCGTAAGACAGTTTTCCTTAAATTTGAGTCAATGTTATTCAACTCCTGGACCCAACCTGGCCCTACTGAAAGAGAATCTCTACTAGTAGAACTTAGAGATTTCCATTTCCAGTAACTTTCCCCGTGATTCTTATGCACTAAGAGGGTGTGGTTTCACTTATTCAAGGTTCTGAGTATTCCTAGACAAAAATAGGCCTAAAGAACTCAGAAATCTTGGTTAATGCATCACTCACCACAGTATGAATAATTCCCAAAAATAAACCACTGTGAGATGACAGAAGTACTGAAAATCATTTAATATTATCTGTAGCACTGTATGTGAAAGATCAAGTTTTTGGTGGCTTCATGTGTAGAAAGCCAAAATTTGATCATCATTCCTGTATAAGGAAATATTCACTAGAATAGATAAAACAGGCCAAAAAAGGAACAGAGTTAAATAACCCTCCAAAACTCTCCAAAGTACAGAACTCTAAAATGTGTTTGCATGGGTGTTAAATATGTGAAAAAAGAATGATGCAATTACAATTAAGTGGACTTAAAATGAAACTTAGTCACTGTTTCTAGCATTATGCAAAGGATGTGGTGCCCAGAATAGCTAAAGAAAGCTCATGGTCAGCCTCCTACAGTGCATAAGCATGACTACTCACCTACCCAAGACAAAAAAAAAAAACTTTTTTTTGAGCCAGTGTCTCACTCTGTAGCCCAGGCTGGTCCTGAACTCACTAAGTAGCCCAGGCTGGCCTTGGACTCACAGCAATCCTCCTGCCTCAGTCTCACAGTATTGGGATTACAGGAAGTGCTGGGATTACAGGTAGGGGCCCCCAGGCCCAGCTTCACGTGGTGCTCGGGAATTGAAATCGGGGCCTGAGCAAGCGCTTTAACAGCTGTGCCATTCCTCCAGCATCCCAAGCAAATTTCTTGTCCCGTGAGAAATTATTTTACCATATTAAGCACGCAGTATGTGAAACGGATAAGCAGCTCAGTGGCAGGTAGCATACCAAGGCTCTGTTTAATCCCTAGCACAAGAAAGAAATAGAAGAAAGAAGAAGAAAAAGGAAGAAAGAAAAATTTGTATCCTGGCTCTAGGCATTATTACATGAATTTGGAAAAAATATATTAGCTTTCTGGAAATCCAATGACTGGTGAAATGATATCAAAACCAAAGCTACTGTGACTATCCTCTCAATTTTTCCTTCATTTGCAATCAACAAAAGGGGAAAAATTTATTCCGAAATAGGTATATATATTTGGGAGATGAGGTGGGAGGACTGCAACTTAAAAGAGGCCAGCTGGGCAACTTAACGAGAATGTCTCAAAAAAAAAAAAAAAGATTTTTAAATAAAAGAAAAAGACTGTGGGCACAGCTCAGTGGTAGAACACTCATGGGGTCAGCCCAGGGCTGCCAAAATATGATGATAATAATTCCAAGTCTTATAATGAAAACATTATTTAAATAAATATCTTACTTAAAGGTATTCTGAAAGAGGTAAGAGAAGACTGCCAATTGGTTCTCAAGAACTCTTAAATGGTTTTTGACTTAATCATTATAATCTAGACTATGACCCTCAGTATTGCAGGCCTAGAAATTCATTTTAACAGGACCCCACATAAATGATCAAACCAATCAGCAGGGTGGTGTAGCCTATAATTCCACCCCTCCTGGAGTCAGTGGAAAAGGGACAGTAAGTCTGAGCTCAGCCCGGGCAACTCAGCAATGGGGTGGGATCCTGCTGAAATCAAAAACAAAAATGAGATGGGGAAAACAAAAATGAGATGGGGATGTAGCTCCTTATAAAGGTCCTGGGATCAATCCCTAGTATTACAGAAAGGGAGGGGAGGGGAGGGGATGGGAGGGGAGGGGAGGGGAGGGGAGGGGATGGAAAGAAAATCAGAGATACAGATCCTCTTTCTAAACTTTTAGGAGATTAAATATACTGTGAATTCTGTGTGGTAGGCAGAATTCTACAGATGTTTTTCCTCTTCTCCCAAGATTCTTGTCCCCTTGTAACACAATCAAAAACTAACTAGGCATTGCTGTGATGGGACACTGCAGATAAAATAAAGGCTACTCATCTGTTGACCTTAAAAGTAGAGATTAGCCTGGCTTATCGAGGTGCACCCAATACAGGAGTCCTTAAAGTTAGAAGAGCAGGCAGAAGACTGAGCTCAGAAGAAAGAAAAGGTGGCTGTAGAAGTCAGAAAGATTCCACTAAGGAGAAATACTGCAGCTAGTAGGAAGGTTCCAACTACTTCATTAGCAACCCTCAGGGGCTCCCAGGGTTGCTGTGTTTGAAGATAGCAGAAGAAAACCACCAGGCAGGGAACATCAACAGCCTTCAGAAGCTGAAAACAAGCCCTGACCAGGAAGCACATAGTGACATTAATTCCTGTAACCTCAAGGCAATGAATTCTGTCAACAACCCGAACGAGCCCCGCCTTCAGATAAAAAAACTCAGACCAGCCAACACTTCAGCCTCATGGGACCTCATAACAACCAGGTTAGCAGCAATCTTCTGATCCATAAATGTGAGGTAACAAATTTGTGTTGTCCTCAAAAGATGAAGCATCACATGGAATCTCTCATAGATTACCATAAATACACATTTAAAAAGATCTTAATCTAAGAGAGAATGGAAGAGACTCTGACAGTGAGGCTGGGAAGGTAAAAGAAGGGGGAAATAGTGGTCCAAAAAGGGATTACATGTGGGCACAAATGTCCCAAATTGTATGTAATTAACATGTAAATGAATTTTTAGCACATACATATTCAAATAAAATTTAAAATAAATAAATTTGTATTGTCCTAAGCCACTTAATTCTGGGTGTTATAGCAGCCACAGAAAACTAGTACAGTACCAATAATTTACTTATAAATTTATTACTATTAATATCAAGTCAGCTAGCATTCTTTCCCAAAACTATATAGGAGACCAAATGTCAAAAACCACTTGGGAAACTGAGACTTGATCATATTGTTTGCCTAATATGCTCTGACAGTTGATATATACCTGTCATAGACCCAGTATGTCCTTAAACTTATTACCCATTCTCCTGGTCAGGACTTAGAGGATCATGAGAAGCACTTTCGTTCCTTCTTTAACAGCAGCAATAAAATCAATTAAGTCACAATCAACTTTTATATTAGCCTATAAGTGTCTGCCTCCTCAAAGTCATCTTTATGACTTTGAAAACGAGCATTACCTCATTTGTTTTGAACTTACAACTTTTTTCTTTTGGTATTATATCTTGAGCCCCTTTTCATTTTTCTGTTTTGAGAAATGGCCTTACTAAGTTGCTAAGTTTCCCAGGCTGGGTTGAAACTTGTGATTCTCCTGTCTCTGTCTATAACATGCAGGGATCACTGGCATGCACCACTAGGCCTGGTTCATTTTAGACCGTAACTCGAAGAGGGCATGTAATTTCCCTAAGGCACAGAGATGGAGTGCCAGATATAATCTTCATGTCTATTAATACTAACTTCACAAAAATTCTATCAAGGCAGGCATGGTAGCACATATCTGTAATTCTAGCACTCTGGAAGGCTGAGGCAGGAGGATCACACGTTTGAACCTGGCACCTGAGTAACTTAACAAGACTCTGTTACAAAAATGATTATCAAATTCAGAAAAGAAAAGAAAAAGGAAAGATACTTGGAGATACATAACAGTAATTCCCAGTCAATACATGAAAAATAAATGGAAGTTCTACTTCTTCATTACCATTATTTCATAAGTATGATCACTCTGGTGCTTCTTGTACTCAAATCCTCGAGTAAAACACTACAAAGAAAGAAAAAATTAAGTCACTAAAAGCTGCTTTTAAAAAATGGTTAAAGGATAAATGATGGCTTATGGGTGCTCTACACTTGTGATGTTTTTAAGAACGATTAACTTCATCTTTGCAGCTGTGAAGGGATGGTACACTCATAACACCTTCTCAGGGAACTTCAGAGAACAAACGCTGGGGTGAAGGGCCCTTTTCCCAGGACAATTCCTCCCTTCACAAGAGCCCTGTAAATCAGACTGCCTACACTTGCATCCTGGTTCTATATTTACTATCCTTCAGCAGTTCTAAGACAAATATTAATATCTGATCTCACTTTTCCACTCTAAGATCCATCTTATAATTAAAAGATTTTTATAAGACATTTTTACACTTTAACATGATGGAAGCTGGGATATTGTTTTCGATGTAAAAAATAGTATTGTTGTGTGACCTTGAGCAAGTTACCACACCTCTCCACGCCTAAGCTTCATCTATAAAACAGGATATTTATTTATTTACTTCATAGGACTCTAACAGACTTAAGGACTAATTCATGTAAAGTACTCAAAAGAATGGCTGGCAAAGACTAAGTGTGTATAACTGGTATAATCCACAAAATTGTTTGTTCCTTTGTCACCTATACAGAAATCATTCTTCAACAAGACAATAAACAGCATCATCAAGTGACAATGACAATCCTCTAGTTCAGATTCTTATCGTCCCAAAGCTTTAAATCTACTTAGGAAGTATGTAAAGGATTAGGCTGATACACCTAGTGTAGTATTTATTCCACAGTCTCAACTGAATGCTCTTTCCCCAACTTTTCACTAGTAAAAGGTGTTAGACAAGCCTGACTAAAAGAACAGACTTAATAAGGTCTTCAGCAACCTATAGTAATCTCTGAATAACTACGTCCACTAAACAAGCTAGAAGAGGCAAGCCTCTCCTGAGAGAGTTACCTGCAAGCAGAGAAAAAAAGGAGGTGGCCCGCATTCAGCACACTTAATATAAGGCTCCATGAGGTAGGAGGAGCAGCCTCGGCAAGGTGGCTTATCAGAGGGATCATCTAAAACAAACAAAACAAACATATTACTTTTAAAACACATTATGATTATCCTAAGTAAAAAAAAGTGAAATGGGCAAATGACTACATAATGATTAAGCAGTGTTGAAAAATACATGTAAACAAGATGAGCTCATTCCAAATAAGCAAAAAAAAAAAAAAAAAGAAAAGAAAACCAAAATTATGCTCCTTTTTACTTCAGAGCAGCTGTGTCTCTTCCTACAGCATATCCACTAGTTCCAATGGTAGTTAGGTAGATAAGCCTTCTGCAGAGAAATTTACAAACACGACCTTTAAACAGTTTCATAAAACCCACAACTTGTTTTTCCATGGAAAAAAAGGACACATGCCTACACAAGACACACATACAAAACAAGGCTGACAGAACGTTAACTGCTGCATCTAGGCAGCAGGCACACAAGTAATCACTGTACTCTTCTTTCAACTTTTCCATAAGCTTGAAATTTTTCATAAGGGGGAGGGGGGTGGACCTCTAACATGCCTTGGGAATTAAAGTTCAGGTATGAGTTGGAATCTAATCCAGGAAAACTCTCCCCCTTCCTCCTGCAGTAGCAAAGAACACAGCTGACCTTCTTCCAGCTTTAATGAGAATAGTATGTCTGAGAAAGTAATGCAAAAGAATACAATCCGAACTCTGTGTGCGCATGTGTGTGTTACTGGGAACTGAACTAGGGACACTCTACCACTGAACTATATTCCTAGCCCTTTCTATTTTTTTGAGATAAGGTCTCAATTGCCCAGGCTAGCCTCAAAGTTGCCATCTTCCTGTGTCAAATTCTCTAGTAGCTGGGATTACAGGTATGGCCACCATGCCCAGGCAGTCTTTCAAGTCATAAAAACTCAGTTATGTCCCTGGTCAACCCCAAACTCTGCTGTCTCTCTGCAGTTAGGTTAACCTTGCAAAATGCTCTGTGTATTTTTTTTTTTTTTTTTTTTGAGACAGGGACGCTCTGTAACCCAGGCTTGCCTCCTGCTTCAGCTTCCCTAGTACCGTGATTACAGGCATGCTGGGATTACAGGCATGAGCCACCACACTCAGCTTTAAGTCATGCTGGGGAATCAAACTCAGGGCCAAGCACTTTTACCACTGTGCCTTTCCTCCACTCCTGTGTATTTTTGTCTTGTTTTTATGGTACTGGGAGTTGAACCTGGGGTCTTTACACCTTAGCCTGTTATTTTGAGACATAATTTTAATTAATCTCTGAATTGGCCATGCTGGGCTCAAAATTGGGATCCTCCTGTTTCAGTCTCTCAGAGCGTTGGGAGTATAGCTATGTACCATCTTACCTGGCTCAAAGTAGAGTTATAAACCGTCTTTTTTGTTTGTTTGTGGTACCGGGGATCTTAAGCCTAGAAACTCCTCTAGAGAGCTACGTTCCAGCCCAATTTTATTTTTTATTTTGAAATAGGGTCTTGCTAAATCACCTTGGCTGGGCTGAAACATGCAATTCTCCTGCCTTAGCCTCCCAGAGTGCTAGAGTTATAGGCCCACACTGCTGGGCCCGTTAAAGCAATTACTTCGTAAAAGGAAACCAATTTATACTTCTTTACATTTTAAACAATAAAAGTATAAAATGTCATTTGTTATTAACATTTTGAAAAATATTTATCACACCTTTGTTCCATAAGTGGGATACATGTTGTTAGGCGTGTGTGTGTGTGTGTGTGTAGTACCAGAGACTGAACCCAGGGCCTTCAAACTGAGCTACATCACCAAACCATATTTTTATAATGACTTTTCTTTTTCGAGACAGGGTCTCACTCTGTAGTCCAGGATGGTCCTGAGCTCACTATGTAGCCCAAGCTAGCCTCAAACCCACAGCAAACCTCCTGCCCCAGTCTCTGAAGTGTTGGGATTACAATGCGTCACCACACCTGGCTTATGAGGTGCTGGGGAATAGAAACCAGGGCCTTGAGCTTGCAAGGCGAGCACTTAACCACTGAGCTATTCCTCCAGCCCCCTATATTTGATTTTGAGACAGTCTCAATAAGTTGCCTAGCCTGGGCTATAATTTGAGGTCCTTCCTCAGCTGCCCAGACGTCAGGAATTACAGAGTTGTGCCAGCAGGCCTGGCTTTTTTCAGTTGAGAATATACTGTGGTCATCATTACATGACACTACATTTAGATCTTCCTTGTTACTCATTTATACATACATACATACATACATCCCCAACTCCAGTACTGGGGATGGAACTCAGAACTTTGTGCATGCCAGGCCAGCACCCTACCACTAAGCTATATCCCCTGCCCTTTCCTTGTCCTTTCTGATGTATGAATAATATCCTGTTGTGTCAATTATCTAACCTGATGGTTCTCAACTATCCCAGGAAGGCATTCTGGAAATCTGAGGAGGTACCTTTTTATTTCACAATGACAAGGGAACATTCCAGGAATACAGTCATTTTATAGGCAGAAACTGCAGATTCTAGAATTAATGTGGTGGTCAAGACATTTCTGCACAATAAAAAGTTGACCTGTCTTATGCAACTTCCAAATGTCCCACCCGACATTTAAGTACATGTCAATAATTCCATATTCCCTACCTATCTCTCCATCTGTACCCTTTATGGCAGTGCTGCTAATCAAACCTAGGGTCCTGAGCATCCTATGTAAGCACTGTACCATTAAATTATACTCTCAGCCCCAAATACTTATGACAGTTTTAACATACATTTATAGTAAATCAATTGCCTGTAATCCTATAAGTAACTGTTTTCATATGTATGTATACATTTATTTTTTGTGATACTAATGATTGAACTTAGGGCTCTTACATTGAACTACAATCTTTTTTTTTTTTGAGATGGGGGTTCCCTAAATTTCCAAGGCTGGGCTCAAATTCAAAGTCCTCCTTCAGCCTCCCAGAGTACTGTGATTACAGAGGTATATGCCAGTACACCTGGCAGGGGCCTGTGTTTTGTTAGGAACTTTACCAGAAGCGACTCAGGCTTGTGGTATTTCTTAGTCACTAATACAATACACCTGAATCACTTTGCACTTCTAATTGTAAGATGCTCTATGATTCAGTGATTCAACAAGCCATAATGTTTTCTATGGTAATCATGACTAAATATACTGAAATATTTGTAAGTTGCATTATTTCATCATAAATTACATATTTTACTTGTCTCTTTTATTATATTTAGGTCATTATTACCTATTTGAACTCATGTATGTGAATATATTAGCTATGTAAAAGGGACTTTAAAAATATTTTTAAAATCAACCAGCCTGGGCTAGAATGAGAACCTATCTCAAAAAAAAAAATATATATATATATATAGTGTGTGTGTGTGTGTGTGTGTGTGTGTGTGTGTGTGTGTGTGTCATTAGATGGCATAAGGTTGAAAGCAGCTGACCTAAGCAGGTAACCACTTGTGGTCGTTTATACACTTACATCATTTCTAACTTTTCACTATGATAAAGAAAGCTGAAACCAGACACAGTGATACATGCCTGTAAACCTAGCATTCTGGAAGGCTGAGGCAGGACAATTTTAAGTTCAAGCCAAACCTGAGTAACTCAGCAAATTAGCAAGACTTTGTCTCAAAATAAAAATAAAAATAAAAAAAGGAACAGGGGCTGTAGCTCAGTATAAAAACCCTGGCTTTATCCCCAAGTACAGGAAACATTTTAAAAAGCTAAAATTAATATAATCTTGTAAGCACAACATTTATTACTCAGGATACATATTTTCCTAGAAATTGAACTGTTGAGTCTACAAGAGTTGTTGAGGGTTGAGATGTTTGACACGTACAAACTGTCCCATTTAGAAACCAAAAAGAAAAAAAAACAAACAATTAAAAGCCAAAGAGGTATTCCAGAGTTGTTTTTTTTTTTTAAAACCATCATTCAAAGTCCAGAGGTAATGAAAAGTTAAAAACTTGCCTATCTGGGTTAGGGACTTAATAACAAGAAAAGAAAATGTTAGACATAGTGGCACACTCCTGTAGTCTCAGACACAAGAGGCTGAGGCACGAGGATTGCTTCGACACAAGTGTTTGAAACCAACATGAACAAAATAGTTTAAAAAAAAAAACTAGGGAGGAAAAAAGAGACATAAACATGAACTTAAAGCCATGAAAAATTGTTCTACTTTACTCACAAGAGAAATAAAAATTAAAACTACCCTGAAATATTGCTTACTCCTTAGACTGGCAAAAATTCCAAAGCTTGACAACATACTTTCCAAGCACGGCTACAGGGATATAGGCACTCATATACTGCCAGTAGGAAAGGAAAATAGCACAACTCAAATAGTGACCCATATAGCAGGATCTAAAAAAAGACTTCAGAGCCAGCGATCTTTCAGAAATCTGCTTTCTATATACATCTTTGATAACACCAAAACGCATGTGCCAATATTATACATTTGAATATTATTTGTAACCACAGAAAACTACTTAGATGACTTAAGTACTAGAGATTAGTTTAATAAGCTATTGGGACAGCCAGTAAATGGACCACTATATAACTATGGAAAAAAAAAAAAAGGGCTGAGGTGCAGCTCAGTGACACAGTATTTGCTCAGTATGTGCAAGGAGAGAATAAAGACAGAAGGACGGACGGAGATGTTAAATCAAGAGAGAAAATTAGATGAAAACAGTATTTTTAGAACCTGAAAGAAAAGCTTACATGTCAAGGAGAAAGGCATACAAAAAGTAATTTTTTGCTTTTTTCCCCCCAGTGCTGGGAACAGAGGGCCTTCGCATTATGTTACATCCCCAGCCCATTTTTCGATTTCGATTTTGATACAGGGTCTCTCTACATTGGTAAATCGCTCAAGCTAGGTTTGAACTTGTGATCCTACTGCCTGCTGGGATTACAGGCTTGAGAAATCAGGCTCAACTACAGCTATTTCTTTGTATTACTATTCTTACAATTTTCTGTATATTTATTTCCACGTAAGTTTAACAATTTTTTTTAAAGTGGAAGGGAACAGTTTCAGTTTATGCTCCTAGCATTGGAACAATTCATTTAGATTCCTTTTCCCTGTATAAAATGGAATGGTCAAACTAGATGTGTCTGAAGATTCCACATATTCTGTCCTGTATTTATACAAAGAATATGGCAAATTCCTTGTAAATTAAATTAAAACTCCTTTAAATGCTTAAGAGCCAGATGTGGTACATGCCTATAATCCCACCCTCAGGGGCTGAGGCAGGAGCTCAAGTTCAGTCTGGCAACGTAGCATGAGACCCTGTCTCAAAGGAAAAAAAAAAAGGCTGAGGATATGATTCAATGTGAAAGCTCTGGGTTCTAGCCCCAGATCTGCAAAAGAAATAATAAAATAAAAATTAAATTAAATTAAAAAATAAAAAGGGCTGGGAATGCAGCTTAGTGTGAAGGCCCTGACTTTATTCTCCAACACCACAGAAGAAAATTATAATAATCTAAAAGAAACTGAATGTGATTTTCACACACATATAATCCTAGTACTTGGGAGGCTGAGCCAACAGGCCAGCCTCAGCGACATAGGAAGTTCAAGGCTGGGGGTATATATCAGCTGTTAAAGCCCTTCCCTAGCAAGCACAAGGCCATAGCTTCCATTCCGCCCCACCACATAAACTGGGCGTGGTAGTGCATGCCTGTAACCCTAGCACTCAGAATGCTGAGTCAGGAGTGTTCAGTCAAGGCAACCTGGGCTGCATAGTGAACCGAGAACCAGCCTGAACTACAAAGCGAGACCCTGTCTCAAAAAAATTTTTTTAAAAAGAGAAAGGCTAGCCTAATTTACATAGCAAGACCCTGCCTGAAAGTCTGAAAACAAAACTTATCCTACTACTACTATCTCTTATCAAGGTATCTGAAAAATGTTATTGGTTCTAAAAAAGAAATCCCACTTTAAACAAAAATGTTTATCTTTTAAATAATTTTATATTTTCATCAACACATAACAATTATACATATGAATAGGGTATGTTGTGACATTTTGATACATGTATACTATAATAATGATCAGATCAAGGTAAGGTATACAACCATCATTTATTTCTTTTGTGTCAGGAACACTCAAAATCCTACTAACTTGCTTGAAATACACAATTAATGATTATTAACCATAGTTATCTTACTCAGTTACAAAACATAAGAAGACATTCCTCCAACCCCAACGCTTTTGTAAGTTTAAGTACACTATGTAAGATCCATTCAGTTTTGGTTCTTGTTTGTGGTACTAGAAATAGAGCCCACGTTCCTCACACTGAGCTATATCCCCTGCCCATTCTTTGTTTTGAGAGTCTCACTAAGCCACTAAATTGCCCAAGCTGGGTTCAATTTTGGACTCCTCTTGCCTCAGTCTCCCAGACTGCTGGGATTATAGGCCTGACCCACCAGGCCTGACTTCAGCTTTGTTTTCTAAGACCAATTGTGTCACATTTTTCTCAGGCATAGTCAATAAGTATTGGTTGATTCTATTTTGTTTTAATACTTTTTTTTTTTTTTTTTTGGAGACAGGGTCTTGCTCTGCAGCCTAGGCTGGTCCTGAACTCACTATGTGGCCCAGGCTGGCCTTGCACTCACAGCAATCCTCCTGCCTCAGACTCCCAAGTGCTGGGATTACAGGCATGCACCACCACACTCGGCTTTATATGGTGCCAGGGAATCAACTCAGGGCTTTGCGCTTGCAACGCCAGTGCTTTAACCACTATGCCATTTCTCTAGTCCCTTGATACTCTTAGAATTCCTCAAGACTCAGATCTATGGGGCATTACTGCTTAACTTCAAAGGGTTTATTTTTCTTTTTGGATCAACCTCTACTTCCATTTGCTATTTACTATCCACCTAAGCCGTGTTCCCCTGGTACTTACTGCTAAAGGAACCTAAGCGGTCCATTCCCTAATTGGCAAAGGTTGCTGCTTTGAGCTTCCTCAGTGTACAGCTTCTTCAAGATCTGAGAACTGCCCAACACACACACCAAAGCTTGATGACTCCCTATGAACAAACAAAAGATCAAGGATAAGAAAATAATTCAAAGGGACAAGACAGTATTCAGTTCTACAACATCCTCACCTCATACCAAACAAATTCTTTTCCCTCAATATGGTTTCTCCTCTGTAAAATGACAAAACAGTATCGACCTCCCAGACACATTAGGAAAATTAAATGGCATAATAAAATATCATAATCTATATATTGTAGCATGGTATCTGGCTCCTAGGCCATCTTCCATAAATGTGGCATATTACTAACAGACTAATAGCTTTTTCTGTCTAGCCTCTCTTCCATCTTTGGCTATCTTTTCTTTGGAGAATTGACTGTTCCATATTTCAAAGAGTATGGGTGGGGATAGCAAACACAACACCAGCCCCTATTCCCAAGGATTTATTACAGAAACCTGGATCTTAAGATACACAAAGACAGAAGGCAGGTGGAGCTCAGTCATTCACTACTTTAGAATTTGGCCGATGAGCTGTGGCTGTTGAGATCCTGTGTCCCGGAGGCCCAACTGTGTACATTCTCTCACTACTCTATCTTTCCAACGAAACTTTCATCTGAATGAGTTTCCACTTCTGGAAACCAAGAAATCCTATTACAACATACATATCTTTTAACTAGGTTACTCAACAAATGTGTAAGTTATCTTCCCATCCTATATTTTTGTGAAGAGAACACTTTATTGAGAAAAATATAAAACAGAAGGGAAGGAGGGTAAAGATCCTGCTGGTCAGAAGGGAACCAGAAATGTGGGTTCTCTCCATTTTTCAAATTTTTTGATTTAGAGTCTTACAAAGTCAATAAGTTGTATACACTAATTTTGAAAATGCAATCCTCCTTCCTCAGCCTCCCAGAGTGCTGAGATTACAAGCCTGTACCACAGGACCCGGCCAGAGCATTTTTTTTTTTTGAAGGCAGAAATTAACTCACTTCACATTAAGCCAAAAAAAAAAAAAAATCTTTTTGTGAGACAGTACTAGGGGAACTCACTATGGAGCTCAGGCTGGCCTCAGACTGACAGCAATCCTCTTGCCTCAGCCTCCTGAGTGCTGGGATTATAGGCGTACACCACATGCCCAGCTTTATGTGGTGCTAGTGAACCGAACTCAAGGCTTTGTGCTTGTTAGGCAGGTGCTTTAACCACTGAGCTATTCCTCCAGCCCCTTTTTCTTCTATATGCTCATAATTTATCTTTTTGAAACTTTTCACATTATACTATGTGAAGACTACTTCTGATACATATACCTCAAGATTAAATCAAATAAAATGGGGATTAATCTCATATAAATTTCTACATTTTTTAAAAATAATTTTTGAGACAGGGTCTTACTTTGTAGTCCAGGCTGGTCCTGAACTCATTGTGTAGCCCAGGCTGGCCTTGGACTCACAGCAATCCTCCTGCCTTCAGCTTCCTGAGTGCTAGGATTATAGTTGTGTGCCACCACACACACCCCTTACGTTGTCCTTGGGGGGGAATCGAACTCAGGGCCGTGTGCTTGCTAGGTAAGCATTTAACTGTGCTATACTTACAACCCCTGCACTTAAACTGGCACAGCGAAAGAACTCACTAAAAGCAAGTCATGAACACATGTTAGTTCTACAAGGGTAACCCATCTTTAGTTCTCCTAGAATCTCTTTGCACTGATACGTTTAGCTTGAAGAAAGAATTCATCAAATGTAGACAACACTCAGGTAATAATGTTGTCAGTGAACTCTTCCTTTGGGGGACAGACAGGGTTAATCTCCTATGTAGTCCTAGGAAAAGTTGGTCTCCGAAGAAAAATGAGTTTAGTACAGATGTATTATGCACTCAGTGATAAAATAATGACCAACATTTATTGAGCTTGTTCTACATGCCAGTCCCGGCTCATAGAACTGGACTGGATGTCCAGCAGTGTACTGCATGATTCCACTGCATGAGGATCATCTCTTTATATCTTCACATCCTTTTTGGGCACGTTGCTTTTTTAAAGGAGAAGAGTCTCTGAACCTGAAGGGAGGCTAAAGCAAAAGGATCCTAAGTTGGGTCTAGAGGCGTAGCTTGGCATTAAGAGTGTCTGCTTAGCAAGGGCAAGGCCCTGAGTTCGATTCCCCTGCATCATGTAAATCGGCTGTGGTGCCTACTGTAATCCCAGAGCTCAGAAGGCTGAGGAAAAAGGGTTGCCTTGAGTCCGATGCCAGCCTGTACTACACAGTAAGTTCAGGACCAGCGTAGTCTAGAGGGAGACCATCTCTCAAAGGAAAAAAAAAAAAAAGAGGGTAAAGTGGGATCCTAAATTACGGCCCAACCTGGGCAACTTAGTGAGACCCAGTTTCAAATAAATGAGAAAGCTCAGTGGGAAGGCGCTGGGTTCAATCCCCAGTACCCTCTTCGCCTCCCAAAAAGATACACATACTTGCACAACACCTTACAGTTAGTAGAGAGCTGAGCCATTTCAACAGAGGTTAAAGGATGCAGAAAATACAGTCTGATACAATCACTCCTCATTATAAAGCACAACAGTGCAATAAGAATCTTTTTTCTGGGTCGAGGATGTAGCTCAGTGGTACAGTGCCTGCCTGACACGCACCAAGGTCCTGGGTTCAAATACTGGTTCCAAAACAAAAGACCACCAAAAAAAAAATCGTCTTCCTTTCCTCCTTTCTTCTCACATAGAACAGAGGGAGGAGAATCGTCAAGTTCGAGCGCACCCCGGGCAACTTAACGACTTACGAAAACCCCGTTTTAAAATTAAAAATATAAAAAAAAAAAAAGAGGCCTGGAGATGTAGCTCAGTTTTGTAAAAGTCCGGCGCTTACTCCGCAGTACCGCCCTGAAAGAAAAAAATTAACTCCTGGGAGAAGGAAGGTAAGCGCTGCGAGGGGCAGGCTCGGGGACGCGGGCTCTGCAGTCCTGCGGCTGACGCTTAAATCCTCCCTTCCTGCCCTACCACCCGCACGACGACACCGGGCAGCTCATGTTATCTGGGCCTCCGCTCTCAAATGAGCAAAGCCCCGAGACACAGCGGCTGTTACGCCGGCACCACGCGCCCCAACGCGGACACCGGCTCCCGGGCTGGGACGCGGCACGGGGCGGGGCCAGGCCGCCGCGCCCTCCCCCACAGCCATGCGCGGCCCGCGCCGCCGCCGCCGCCGCCGCCGCCCTCGCCCAGCGCCTCAAGACTCACTCCCCGGGGCGCAGCGCCCACAGCCTCCGCCGCCCGGCCCGCCTCACCTCGCAGCGGCGCCACCTCAGCACCCCAGGAACCGCCTCTCGCGCTCGCGCGACCCAGGCAGCGTGCGCGGCTCCGGCTTGGCGCGCGCGCTCCCAGCCCTTGCGTGCGCGTCCCCGCGGCGCCAGGGGTCGCGAGCCCGCCACCTCCTCCTCCTCCCTTCCCGTTCCCAGTCTCCGCCCCTGGCTTCTCGATCGACGACGTCTCCGGCGGTCGCGGCCTTCGGTGTCTTGCAGGAGACCTGGGAGCAAGCAGTTGAGCCGCTTGCTGGAGTGCTGAGTCCGGCCAGTAATCACTTCTCCCGGTGGCGTGCGGCCTGTCGCCGGGCTTCCTGTGGGTGCTGCCGCGTGTTCCCCTCCGGAGCTCGGCGACGCTGGGTTTGGGGATCGCGTTCCCTCTCCACCCGGTTGCCTCCGCGGGAACTGAAGCTCAGGCTCTGCACCCATGAGCGGTGAAGCCGAGGCCTTGTCTCCAGCCCGAGCCACGCTGCTCATGGATTAACCAGAGTGAATAGCCTAAGAGAAGACGAGGTTACGTGTCGTGCAGGTGCTTCAGGAGCGTCGAAACTGATCTCTGGAGGGAACCGTCGTTTCTTTGGGCTCAGGAGCCCCCAAGGGAGGTGCAGTGATGAAGGGATGTGGTGGGCCACTCTGATGTCAATCTTGAGGGCTAGGTGTGTCCTGACATCTCTTATTACTGCTCATAGTTCTCTACTACTAACTGCGTGGCTGGCATTGTACAAATCAGGTTATTCTTGGTCTCATACAAAATGACTCTTATTCCCAGTCACTCTTACTCCCATTTTTCAGAGAGAAAATGTAAGCACTTAATTTCCTTTGTGAGTAATACAAACTCACTGTTGAAAAAGGAAATTTGCATGAGCAAAAATAATGTGGAAACTATTCCCCTGTCCTCCAAAAAGCTGTTTCCCCCCCCTTAATAAACTGTTAATATTTTGTTATATACCTTTCCAGGCATTTTCCTATGCATGTTTATAAGCATAGGGTATTCTGTATCCACCTGATGTATTCTAAAACCCATTCATACAGCAAATATTTAATGAACAGATAGTGTTTTAGGTATTGGAAATTTAGTGGTTTGCTTCATAAAGTTCATAAAATAGTGGAGAAGACTGACAACAAGCAATACACACATATTCCTGAATAATAGATCATTCCCCCCCCCCCAAAAAAAATAGATCATGCCCAGTAACACAGTCTTGTGGAAAATAAATACAGATCAATGGGAAAAAGTGATGCAGGGTTTCTTTTTGTGTTAGGGTAGATGATAAAAGCCTCCACCAAGGAAATGGCCTAAGAAAAAACTTAATCACTTAATGAGAAAGAAAGTGAACTGGATTTCTAGAGGGAAGCTAATCTAGAAGGGAAATAAGTGCAATGGCCTGGCACAGGCACTTGTTAGGCATGGAGAAGAAGCCAGGAGACCAGGGTGGCAGGAGCATCCCCAATGTGAGCTCAGCCTGGGCAACTTAGCGACAGCCTATCTCCTTAAAAAGGGGCTGGGAATGTAGTTCAGAGTGAAAAAACACATAAATATTTCAATACTCTTCTACAACTACTCTCAATCATTTAGGACGCATCTTTGTGTCTCTTTCACATTAGCTGAGATTTTTTACAAATCGTCAGTGGCATATATCCAGCCGGATCTGGATGCTCTGGTTGTCAACAAACTGAGTAAGTCATTAATACTGTACTATTGTGGCACCAGAAATCCTATATAGTACTAGAATTTGTTCATTTAAATCGAAGTTTGCCAAGTGTAATGGCAAATGCCTACAATCACAGTTACCCGAGGCTATAGCAGGAGGGTACTGAGTTTGAGGGGAGCCTGGACAACAGTGAGATCCTGGCAATGAAGTCCCTATGTTGAAGAGATATCTCAACTACCACGTTCACCGTGTTGTTATTCACATTACCCCAGGCATGGAAATATCCTAATACCTGTCAGCAGACAAGTGGATAAAGAAAGTCTCATACACACACAGAAGAATACTGTTCAGTCTTATAAAACAGAAAATCCTGTACGTTGCAACCATTCGGATCAATTTAGAGGACCATATGCGAAGTGAAGTAAGCCTGGCACTGAGAGATGAATATGGTACAATCTCATTTGTATGCGGAATCTAAGCAACCTAGATTCAGAGAAGTAGAAGCAGAGTCCACCGGGTGGTCAACAAAGGCTGATGGAGCAGACATACTGGCCAACGGTACAACATTTAGTCAGACAAGAAGCAGAGGTCCAGGAGGTCCATTTTGCAACAGAGTGCCTAAAGTAAATAACAATGTATTATTTTCTTGAGAATTAAGAGAGTAGATTTTATTTTTTTGAAGTCTTAAATTTGTTAAAATTTATTTTGAATTGTAATAATCCAGAGAGTCACGGCAGATTTTTGTAGTCTGTCAGTTCTCTTCCTCTTGCCCTCTGACCCCTGGTCTCTTTCACAGCGGCCACCTACTTCTATCATTCTTTAATAGAGGTTCACAGAGGCAGTCTTGCTAATTTTGCTTTCTTGAAGTGCACAATAAAGTGATTTTTAAATTTTTATTTATTTCGTGTGAACTTTTATTTTTTTAATATGCACAATCTGCAGATTTGTTAATAACATACAACTTGAGGATTTGTGCCCTGTATACCCTGTTCAACTATGTCTTCCCTCCCTCTGAGCTGTTCCCTCCCTTTCCCCCCTCCCATTCTGTGTCTCTTCCCTTTCCTAGCATCCATCAACCTCTTTCTTCCCTGGGGGAACAGATTTTAAACGTTCTTCTCAGAAAAAACAATGCCTAAGGTTTACATGTTGATTTAGCCATGTCATAAGGTATGCATATGTCAAAACATTTACTTATTATAAGTATGTGATTTCTGTGAGTTGAAAATAAAAATTTTAAATATGTATGCCATACATAAATACATGAGAGGGTTGTTTGTAGTACTAAGAATAAAACTCAGGAGCACTATACCCCTCAGTCTTTATTGTTTACTCTTTTGAGAGAGAGGTCATGTTATGTATTCCAGGCTGACCTTGAATTTGCTGTATAGCCCAGGATGGCCTTAAAAGTCACATTCCAAAAAAAAAAAAAAAAAGGCACATTCAGCCAGCCTCAGAGACATAGGAAGTTCAAGGCAAGGGGCTGGGGGCATAGCACAGCAGTTAGAGTTCTTGCCTGGCAAGCACAAGGCCCTTGGATCAATTCCCTAGCACCACACAAGATGGGTGTACTGGCGCATGCCTATAATCCTAGCACTCAGGAGCTGAGGCAGGAGGACTGCTGTGAGTTGGAGGCCAGCCTGGGCTATATAATGAATTCAGGACCACCCTAGACTACAAAGCATGACCCTGTCTCAATAAATAAATAAATAAATACATAAATACATAAATAAAAACACGGGCTGATAACGTCAGTCAGTGAGAATACCCTGTGTTCAATCCTCAGTACCTCATACCACAAAAAAAGAGGGGTGTCAAAGCTAGGGGGATGAATGGCAGTGTTCATTTTCCTGCAACACACACACAAAAAAAAATTTAAGCACACGTCATTTCTTAATCACAGTTCATACATGTGTAGAACCTAGTTCGTGTTGGGAGTTAAATTGTGTGTGTTTTACAGTACTGCAGGTTAAACACAGAGACTTTGTTCTGAGCTACATCCCTGGCCACTTGTTATTGTTTATTTGGAAAGGGTCCTGCTAAGTTGCCAGATTGCCAGGCGAGGCTCAAATTCAAGATTTTCCAGCTTCAGCCTCCCAAAGTGCTGGGATTATAAACCTGTAGCACTGGGCCCAGTAACTAATATTTTACTTACAATGTACGTAAAAATAATAAACTATTTAAAACATCTAAAATAAATCATTGTAATTTAAATTTTTATTTTTAAATTTATTTATTTGGTACTAGAAATTCAACCCTGGGCCTTCACATCATAAGCCCTGTTTATATTTTGAGTTAGGGCTTTCTTAGTTGTTTAGGGAGGGCTCAAACTTGAGATATTCTTGCTTCAGCCTCCTAGAGTGTTGGAATTTTAGACACGAGCCCCCACACTAACATAATTCATTCTTCAGGTGCTCCATAGGATGATCCTGTGGCTTGTTTAAACTTGTCCTACTTAAATTGACTAGTGCTCAGCATTAGAATCTTTTTTGTTATTTGACCGGGGGACTCCCATCTCCTGGAAACATTAGGTTCCCAAAATAAGAGTTGGTTAAGCAGAACTTCTGCTGGGGTCTTTATCTAGCTTCTTCCCTACAGAAAGCTGAGGAGGTGCACATTATCTCACAGGCTGCAGGATAAATGCATAGCTGCAAAATCCAGGATGGATGATCTACCTTGTCTCAAATGGAGAAAACCTCAAGCGTTACATCCTATCTAACTAATGTAAATACTGAACAGACTTTTATATCATGAGCAATTTAGTATAAGACTGTTATTTGAGTACAGAGTGCTTTTGCAATAAAAGATGAATGTGATGCATATTTAATACTATGTGTAATTGTTGTGATGCTGCAATAATTAGGCAGTAATCATTAAGCTATTTCTAAAAATGACTCTAATTGGCTATTTTTCACACAGCCAAACACATTTGCTTATATTATTAATTTTCTAGAATCTGTAATCATGCGAAGGACCAGTTTTCTCCAAAGCTCTTTACTGTTTCATCATGCACTCCCACAAACATACTCTTCAGATGACACAGCAGGGCACAGCTCCCAACTCAGTACCAAAAATGGCTACTGTTCAAGGCTCTTTGCACATAGATTATCTCATTTTAGCCCCTAAGAAACCCTGTAAAGGAGGTGGTGTTATTCTCCTTTATTAGTGTAGATGCTTGCTTTGCTAAGGAGAGATTCCGCCTTCTGTGCCAACCCCAACCATCCTTTATGGAGCCTCAGTAGGCAGTGGATCTCAGCAGAGGTATGCAAAGTTACTTCATATCTTTGAAGGTAGAATGACTCTGAGAAACACAGAATATATATCAGCATACCCTATACGCAAGGGTTACAGAAAAATGTTACTGATCAACTGTCTTAGTTACTTTTTTGTTACTGTGACTCAATATACAACATGCACAAGTTGACGGAGGAAAAGTTTATTGTAGGTTACAGATTCAGAAGGTCTCAGTCCATTCATAGGTGGGTGGCTAGAAAATGGTGGAATCACATGGTGGGGCCACAGCTAGAGCCAGAGCTGAAGCCATTGCTCCAAGAAACAGAGATACTCAGCAGCATGGCAGAATATAGACTAGTTTGGGAGAAAGGGTGAAACCAGCACAGATCCCTCCAGGGCAAGCCCCAAGCAACCACTCCTTCCAGCTAGGCCCCACCTCCCAACACTACACAGTATCCATAGGTACATGAGGCTTTTAGGGACACTCCAGATTCAAACCATGGCATTTTGCCCTTGGCCCCACAAAGACTCACGTTTACTCCTTTTTTTTTTTTTTTTTTTTTGAGACAGGGTCTCACTTTGCTGCCCAGGCTGGTCCTGAACTCACTATAGAGCCCAGGCTGGCCTTGGACTCTGTAATCCTCCTGTTTCAGCCTCCAGAGTGCTGGGATTATAGGTGTGCACCACCATACCTGGTTTATGTGGTGCTGAGGAATCAAACTAGGGTACCTAGTGCTTGACTTAGTGCTTGCTAGGCAAGCATTTTAACTGCTGAGCCATTCCTCCAGCCCCTATGTTTACTACCTCAGGCAGAAGGCATTTAGTCCTTCTCCAGGAGTAGCCAGTTTTAACAGTTTGAGCATTGTTAAAAAAAGAAAAAGTCCAAATCTAAACTCTCCTCTGAGGCCCAAGGTAAACTCTCAGCTGTGAGTTCCCATTAAAACCAAAAAATTACCCATTTTCAACATAAAATGGCACAGGGTAAACACTTCCATTCCAAAAGGAACAGGAGGATAAAAGACAGTTGGACCAAAATAAGTCTTAAACCCAGCAGGGCAAGAGTTAAATCCTATAGGCCCATGTCCAACACGTGGAATAAACTGCAGCAAGATATGAACTCCAAAAGGGCTTGGGTGACCTCGCCACTGCAGCATTGCTGTGGGTCGCAACCTCCATCTTTTCTCCTTTGGGCTGGACCTGCTTACAGCCTGCAGCTTTCCTCAGCAGATAATCCATGTTCCTGGCATTTTCAAATTTCTGAATTCTCCATTGTACTTTTGGTTTTTCCTACACAGCTTCACATATTGCCCTGCCAGGGGCACACTGCCTGACCTCCAAGGCCTTCCTCTGAAATCTGGGTGGAAGCTTCCATGAACCCACAACTCTTGCACCCTGCAAGCCTGCAAAGCCAGGATCACATGGATGTTGCCATTGGCTTAAGCAGTAGCTTGACCCCTTTGGACAAATGCAGCAGAAATCTGAGTTTTTAGATGGTTGAACTCCAGGTGGCTGATCTTTGGCCAACCTTTTTTTCTGGCCCTGGGGTACCATTCTCAGAGCAAAGTCTTTTGCCTTTTCACCCTTCAGCTGGTGAAGGGTGGGGTTTTGTTGATTTTAAAGAAGCTCTTAAGGCATCTTGTCTATAGTCCCATGGTAAGCACTTGGGTTTTTTATGTTAATTTCTTTAATTTTCCTGTGCTCTTTGGCCCCACTACTGCAGGTCATTTTGGCCTGGCACTGCAAAACTTCAATATGATTTTTCTCTGCCATTTTTTCCTGTCCTTCATCACAGACTTGGCTAAAAGCTGCCAACAGCAGCCAAGTGACAGCCTGGACATCTGGCTGCCTTGGGATATTTTCCACCAGATTAAGTAGCCCACCGCCCTTAATCTCAATTTCAGGCAAACTCTCTGGACAAGGGCAAAATGCCAATAAATTTTCTGGCTGAGCATAGCATATGTAGTTTTTAGACCACTTGCCAATACAGTCCTCCTTCCCATATGAAACTTCTTTAGCCTAGCTTTTCAATCCACATTTCCGACCATTTTGGTTTTCTGAGCTCCGACCAGTATCTCCTATCAAGTTCAGCTCAGAGCACTTCATGGTTTTTCCAGGCAGCATCCTCAAATCTTTCTAAACTCCTTCCCCAAATCAGTTCCAAAGGCTTCAGAAACCACACGGTCAGGTAAAGCATAGCAATGACCCCACTTCTGGTACCAGTTTCTGTCTCACTTACATTTTTGTCACTGTGACTCAGTACCTGACATTCACAATACTACACAGTATCTGTAGGCACATGAGGCTTTTGGGGGACACTCCAGATCCAAACCATGACATCAATCCCATAGGAACAATAAGAACTTCAGTACCTATAAGAAATCCATTTCTGATCAGGATGAAGAGAATACACTTGTGTGAAGTGGCAAAATGGTGACTCTGATCCTGATAAGCACTACTCTAACACCACTCTGAATATTGCATCATCTCCCAAACATCTACTAGTCCATAGGTTTCCTAAAAACATATGGGTTCAGCTGGGAGTAGGTACCATTAATAAGTCCTCATTTTTGTGTTTTTGGTGGAAACCAGCTATTCATTTGCTGACCAAAAATCTTGTGGGCATATCTGTACCCTTAGAGACTTATACTGACATCACACAAGATACCATTTCTCTCAAAAACAAAACAAAAACACTGATTACTAAGGAGGAACTTGCCTCACCCATCTCCTTTGACAGCCAGAGAAACTGTTTCTGTACTTCTTGTTCTTTTGCTTATGAGTCTAACTGTACCGATGTTACCAATATTTCCCTGCCTATGGAGAAGAGCCTGTCCAGAGGATTGGTGTTCTTCCGCAATTCCTCCACTTACCAAGCTCTGCTCACCAACTCTTCAGGTGTCTGCTCTGTTGGATGCATATTTTCTCTTTTACTCCTTTTTTTTCTCCCCACAATTGAGTAAAAAGAGAACTGCACCCTGCTTTTGATGATAATTTATATATTTATTTGAGACAGGATTTCGCTCTATAGCCCAGGCTGGCCCTGAACTCACTTTTGCCTAGGCTGGCCTTGGACTCAGAACAATCTGCCTGCCTTGACCTCCTGAGTGCTGGAATTACAAGCATGCACCACCATGCCCAGCTTTATATGGTGCTGGGGAATTGAACTCAGGGCCTTGTGCTTACAAGGCAAGTACTTTAATTGTTGTGCCATTCCTCCAGCCCGTGATAATAATTTAAATCTCATGAGTATCCCTGAAGTGTCTCTCCTGTCTCTCTTTCTCCTGCCCATCCCAGGGGTGATGGTAGGGCTACAAAAAGCAAAATTGCTAATATCACTGCCCCTATTCTTTCTGAACCCAGTGCTAAAATGAAAGAATTACACACTGCTATTTCACAAAACCAGGCCACAATAGATATTCTTCTGCTGCAGCACTATCTGGGGTGCCAGTCCTGTCCTGGTGTGTGATGATTTAACTTGACAGATAACCTTAACCTTACATAACAACAATGGCTGAGTTACGTGGAGAAAGTGACAAACACACGCCTCTGTGGGATGACCCAGTTGGTTCTCCTGGACCCGCCCTTTCTCAAGACCCGTGGCTCTGATTGTTCTGATTTTGTTATTTCTTCCTTGCATCTTGCAATTCATTTCCAATTATATTTCAAATCTTATACACAAGGTTAATTTTTATGTAGCTTATACACAATTGACAGAAAAAGGGGGACATGAAGGGCCCTGCATTCTGTGAATATCTTGCTAAGTGCATTTTGCATAAATCTTGTGACCTGCCTTGACCCTAGTAGCTTGTGGTTGTTTTTCCTTCCTCAGAAGGCTGAGGATAGGAGTTTAGACCTCCCCAGAGATGTATAGAAGGAAAAGTCACAACACATTCTTCAAGGAAGTGGTTTGTGCTTTCAAGGCCTTTCTCACAGCCTTCTAACACCTGCCTTCATAAGATAAGGGGGCCCAGAATACTTTGTTCTATGATTGATGTGGTGACTTTCGCATTCTGTTTTACTTTAGTGAATATCTTGTGAGACACTCTTGGGCAGTAGTGGCCTTCTTTCCTTTGGTTTATTTTGTCCACAAGATGGAACCCAATCCTTTGGTACTAGTCCACATTTGTGGGTAGCAACAGTGCACATTCAAACGTGATTCAAGTTATGGTTTCTCCTTTGGAACTGGAGCTTCCTGTACCTGCATCACCTTATGCATAAGTTAAAACTTCTGCAGTTTTTCTACAGACCTCAGTCAGCCTCCAGGGACATATAAGGAGGCTGAACCTGAACACCCAGAGCAATATGAACGCCTCCATCATGAAGTCAGGATCTAGCTCAGCAAGAAAAGCAAGTGTCAAGGTCAATCTTTAGAGCCAGAGCCACAACACAATCCCCTAACAAGAGCTTAACCCTTCTCAAAATACCCTGGATTTGCCCAGAGACACCTAAGGAGACGGTAGCTCAATACTCAGGGAAGTATGAAACAACTTCAACACCAAAACAGAAGACAGCATCCAACAATATTGAGTGCCACAGGTTCACCATTGGATCCAGAGCTTATGACAATCCACAACTTCCCACAGACGTTAAAGCTTCTCAAATTGTCCTGGAGAACCCAAGTCAGCCTGCAGAGATACTCACGGAGGCTGTTTCTCAAGACAGAACAATATGAAACAGCTCCACCGCTGGGTCAGGAGCTAGCTCAGGGTCCAACAATACAGAGTGCCACAGGCCCACCTTTGGATGCAGTAAACCGCAACTCTACCACCTCCTAAAGAAGTTAAACATTCTCCAACCATGGTAGACACCCCCAGTTAGCTGTCAGGGTCGTCTAAGAAGGCTTTTGCTAAACACACAGGGAAATGTGAAAAACTTTCAATGCCATGTAAGGAGCTGGTTCAGTATCAAACACCACTGGATTATACAGACTCACTTTTGGAAAACACAGTTTAACTCCACCAGCTCCTACAGAGGTTAAACCCCCTGGTTATGCTGGATGCCACTAATCAACCTCCTGAGGCATCTGAGCAAGCCATAGCTCAGTACTTGAGGCAGAGGAAACAGCTCCATCACCAGGTCACGACCAGCTCAACATTCAACAGCACTGGCTGTCATGGGTTCATTTTTGGATTGAGAGTCTATGACAACTAATCTACCTCGTACAGAGATTATATCCCCTCTAATTATGCTAGAAGCCCAGAACCTCCTGAGATATCTAAGGAGATTGTGTATCAACACACAGGACGAAATGAAAAAGCTTCAAAGCCAGGGCAGGGTCTAAGCTTAGTACGCAACCACACTGAATGTCACAGGGCCACCTGTGGAACCAGAGTATACAACAACTCCATCACCATTTACATAGGTTAAAACATTAACTACAGTGGAGACCCGCAATCTACCTCCCAGGACATCTAAGGATTTTAGTCAGCACACAGGCGCTATGAAACACACCTGATGCCAGGTTATGAGCTAGCTAAGCATCAAGCACCGCTAAAGGCTACAGGTTGGAGACATTGCAATAGAGAACACGGCCGTCCCCAGTGCAGGAATATGTTTTGCCAATTGCAAGTGGGACAACGGTCAGAAGTGTTTATGTGCTGAGGGTCGCCTAGGCTGAACACGTAGAAGCATGATTGGAGCACAGGTACACTAGTGCCAGTCAGGTGGAGATTCTATGCTTTGATTTTTACCTGATAATAAATGATGGTGAGCTTTGATCACGAGTTTGTATGAATCCTATATGCTGTTGATATTCTACTTGAAAAACAAAACCATTGCATTGTAACCTTGCTTTTGATGGCTTGGGGAATATGTCTGTAATCTGTTTAAGCTTGGTGCATATGTAAGATGATACAATAAATACACAGTGTAAAAAGGGACGGGGCCTCTGTCCCTCAACAGGTGCCCCCTGGTTTCCTCACTGTTGAGATTCTAATTGTCTTATGCCACCTCTCCACTGCCCCTCTTAGGGGCCTGTGTAAAGAGCTTCCCGCCAGGAGCCTTGCCATGCGGGGTCGGGCTCACTGGCACCCCAATGGGGACTTGAAGAGAAGGTCTGCCTGAACAGAAACAAAGAAAAGCGGAGCTGACCAGGAGCAGAAGTTACATGCAACGAACGCAACCCCGGTATCTGGCAGAGTCATGACTGTAAGTATGCAGGAAAGTTTTCTTTTTCTTTTTTTTCTCTCTTTTAAAATTGTTGTAAAACCACAGTTAGAAATGGGGCAAAATCAATCTCAAGAAACTGAATATTACATTCAAATGCTTAAGTGCATGCTGAGACCATCAAAACTCAAGTATTTTACTTAAAACTGAATTTAAAAAAATTATTGGTAAAAGAAAAATCTAGCAACAAACCTCTGTTCCTTCAAAGCGATATGGGTGTGCTGTTAAAACCTCAACTGATAATGTAAGAGTTTGACAAATTCATTTTTAGAAAGGGGGAATTAAAAATAAAAATGCTTCAACAATTGCTATCATTTTGCATAAGCAGTTTAACCAAATCAAAGTAAATTTTATCTTTAATTTTAAAGCACAACACCAACTGTCTTTTAAAAGTGTACATACTAATCCAGAAGTAGTGGTGCACACCTGTAATCCCAGCACTCTGGAGGCTGAGGCAGGAGGATTGCCTTGAGTTGGAGGCCAGCCTGGGCTACATAGTGAGAAATAAAAAATAAAAATGTATACACTAAAATGTTAACTATATTAATTCTATATTTTGGATCTTGCAGGTAAATTGGTGTAATTATTGAGTAAATAAAAAGCAAGATTAATGCATTAACATATTATATAGGATTACCAAAGCTGCTTGGTTAAATTTAATTTTTAACTTCTAAAACTTTCAAAAACAGCTCTCTGATCTCAATCTGCCTCGATGTGTTTATTTCAGGTTTATTGCAGCTTCAAAATATTAGGTATCAGACTGGACTGCAGAGCAAGACCCTCTCTCAAAAAAAGATATTAGATAACCCTTAATATCAAAAAGTAACTGTGTTTTTCTAGATTCATTTGGCTACTGTCAGCTGTGAACTTCTGTGTATAGCTTTTACAAATAAAGTAAAAAATTAAATTTCCCTCTCCTGGAAGTAAAAATAAAAAACAATAGGGGTCGGAAGAATGGCTCAGCGATTAAAGTGCTTGCTTGTGCTAAGTATCTGAGTTCAATTCCCCTGCACCACAAAAGATGGGTGTGGTGGTGCACGCCTGTGATCCTAGCACTTGGGAGGCTGAGGCAGGAGGAGTGATCTGAGTCCAAGGCGCCAGCTTGAGCTCTACCAGTGAATTCAGGACCAGCCTGGGCTATAGAACAAGACCTTGTCTCAAAAAAAAAAAAAAAAGCAAGCCTCAAAAAGGCTAAGAGTTATTAAAATAATAGCTGTTTTTGGACTTCTAATTTTAAAAATCCTTAGGATTACCTTCATATTTTTGCTGTATGTTGCTTCTTGGCCTTTTGGCAAAAAATCAAATGTAGCATTTTTAACATGTTTAACCTTGTCCAGTTATGCTAGATATTCCCAAATATCTTCAAGAGACATCTAATGAGGTGTAGCTCCATACTCAGGTCACAATGTAGCAGCTCCAACAGCAGGTCAGCAGGTCAGGAGCTCATGTAACATTTAACAACACTGAGTGTCAGAGGTACACCTTTGGATCCAGAGCTTACAACAACTCCACCACATTCTGCAGAGGTAACACCTTCTCCAGTTACCTGGAGAACCACAGTCAGCCTCCAGAGATGCCTAGGGATGCCATGTCTCATCCCTCAGGAAAATACAAAAAAGCTCCAATACCAGGTTAGGATCTATCTCAGCATCCTGTGACACTCAATGTCACAGATGCACCTTTGGAACCAGAGTATGGCACAGCTCCACTCTCTCCTACAGAGAATAAACACCTTTAGTGCCAGGGCAGGAGCCACTGAATGCTACATATCCACCTTTGAAACCAGAGTTTACCACAACTCCATCAGCTCCTATGGAGGCTAAACCTTCTCTGTCATCTTAGTTACTGTCTCGTTACTGGGTCAGAGTACCCGACACACACAACTTACGGGAGAAAAGATTTATTTTTGCTCATAGTTTCAGAGGATCTCAGTTCATCTATGGGTGGGAGGCTGGGAAATGGTGGAATCACATGGAAGGGCTTGGGCCAGGTCCTGGGCTGGAGCCAGAGCTAGAGTCGGTGCTCCAGAGATAGAGATCCTCACAGCATGGTGACATAAGACTAGTCTCGGAGGCAGGCAGTGCCAGCACACACCTCTCCTTGTCAAGCCCCAAGCATCTGCCCTCTCCAGCCAGGTCCCACCTGGCAACCGTACACAATATCCATAGGTACATGAGGCTTTTGGGGGACACTCCACTGCAGATCCAAGCTACATCATCCAGTTAGAGTGGACACCCACAGTCAGCCTCCAGAGACATCTGTGGAGACTGCAGCTCCATACTGAAGGCACTAGGAAACAGCTCCAACACCAGGCTAGCAGCTGTCTCAACATCTGACAACACTTGAGAGTCAAAGATTATTCATCTTTCAATCCAGAGCTTCTAGCAACTCTACCACATCCTACAGTGGTTAAATCTTCTCCACTTAGGCCAGTCAATCAACAGAGACATCAAAGGAAGCTGTGGCTCCACACACAAAGGACAATATGAAAAACCCCAACACCTGCTCAGATTCTTGCTTAGATCCAAAGATACTGTCACAGGTCCATATTGCAACCAGAATATACCAGAACTACAGCACCCCCTGTAGGAGTTAAATGTTCTTCAGCTGTTCTGGAGAACCCGGTCAACCTCCTGGGACGTCTAAGGAGCCTTTGCTCAACACCCTGGGCAGTACAAAACTCCTTCGGCACCAGGTCAGGTGGCAGCTCAGCATCAAACACAACCAATGCTACAAGTTCACCTTTGGAACCACAACTTATCGTAATTCCACCAGCTCCTGAAGAGGTTAAATTATCTCCAGTTATGTGGAATAATATGACTCAGCCTCCAAAGACTTCTAAGGAGGCTGTAGCTCAGTACTCAAGGCTGTACGAAACCTCCTCACCACCAGGTCAGGAACTAGCTCAACATTTAACAGCATTGAATGTCACAGGTTCACCTTTGGATCTAGAGCTTATGACAGCCCCACCACTTCCTACAGAGCTTAATCTTTATTCAAGTATACTAGAGATCCCCAGTTATCCTACAGAGACATCTAAGTCGGCTGTGAAGCAACACACAGGACAATATGGAAAACGCACAACACCAGTGTGGGAATTCAGAGGAGTAAATTCCTTTCTACAGGATGCCTCCTGACTCAGCGAGAATAGGGAGCTTCTTTTGATCTTTTGGAATTCTGGCAGAAATGCCATGAATTCTAACACAAAGGAGGAAGAAGTCATGCTGTTACAAAAGTCAGAGAGAATGGCTACTTTCCATAAGTTAACTCAGCAGTAGATGAGACACATTTATACCCATAATAAAGACCACATGTCACTTGGAAGATCTGCTAAGAATGTTCTCCCAAGCATGAGCCCTTGGTTTCTCCATGAGCATAAAAAGCTTGTAGTGAAACATAAAGTTGTCATGTCCACGAGATGGTTCCATGAGTCCTCCTGAGTAAATATTGTGTCAGTGATCCAGATTCCTGCTCAACCACTTGTCATGCGGTCTGTGACACATGGGGTCAGAATCTAGTTCAACAATGAACAACACTGTCATAGTTTCACATTTTGTACCTGAGTACAGCATGGCTCCAACTCTCCATACAGAGGTTAAATACTTTCCACCTATCCTGGAGACCCCCATTCCATCTCCAGGGACATCTAGGGAGGCTTTTTCTCAACACCCAAGCCAGTATGAGTCTCCCTCAATGCCAGATCAGGAACTAGCAGAGCGTCACATACTGCCAAATGTTAAAGGTCCGTCTATGGAACCACAGCTCCAACAGCTCCTGCAGAGGATAAGCCTTCTCCACTTACGATGGATGCTCTCTATCAGCCTCCAGATAGATTTAGGGAGAGAGTAACTCGATGCTGAGGGCAGCAACTCCAACACCAGGTCAGGAGCTAGCCCAACATCCAGCAGCATTAATGCCAGAGGTTCACTTTCAGGTCCAGAGCTCACCATGACAACTTCCCCAATGTTATGGGTAAGCCTGCACAAGTGGAGAATCCACAAAGGCAGTTGGGCCATGACGGCTCTAGAAACTTCTATTTAGCTTTTGGATACCCTACAGAGGTCCAGAATGAGCACCCGTAACGTCAACCCTCCACGGCCCCATGTTACTTTTTTTTTTTAAATTAAGAACTTATTTTCAAAATTTTTAAGAATTGTATCACCGAACTCCAGCTTTGTGGAGAAAGAAGGGGCACCTTCAAGCCCAGAGACCCAGGGAGCAGAGGACCTCAGCGGAGCTCCGTGGAGCTGTCTTCCAGGGCAGGCAGGCCTGGCCCCCAGGGATCCCCGTGCGGGCTTAGGACCCGCACGTACCCCGCTCCACCCGCAGGCTGTGGACCACAGTCTCCCACTCGACCAAAACGAGCACGTCTAAATGCGGAAGGCAGCGTGGCGGCTGTCATCTCTTACCCTGCCCTTGACTGGCTCATCCCCACTCAGGACATGGATCACCCATGGACAGAAGCGGAAAGCCACACGAGTGGAAGGGGAGAAGCGTCCCGGGGCGTCAAGGCCGCCTGCCGAGGGTAGACTTGCGACCTCTGACCTCTTCTGTCGCTGTGTCAGGTCCTGGCGGGCAGGATGGCCTGCTGCCCGGCAGGCAGGCGACCTCGGCGCCGCGGGTGGACGGGCTGGGCGGGCTGGGCTCGAGGCGGTGGTCGGGCGCCCCCTGGCGGCCGCTGTCCGATTTCTCGCATTCGGCTGGCAGCCGGGGACGCAAAGTGGCCGTGGAGGCGGAGACAGCGCCGGGAGCGCCGCCTGCTGGGCCAGGACTGTTCGGGCTTGCCTGAGCCTAGTCGCGGTGCTTCGTAGGTGACGATTTTTCTTTCTTTCTTTTTGAGACAGGATCACACTGCGTATCCAGGCTGGCCTCGAACTCACGGCAATAGCCCTGCCTCAGCCTCCCAAGCGTTGGGATCACAGGTGTGCGGCCACCGTGTTCTGTTTGCGGTGCTGGGGAATAGAACGCATCAGTTGGGGATTAAATCTACAGGTGAGCGCCTGCGGTGGGCATCGACCACGCTCCTGCGCCGGCCTGCACTTGCCCGAGCCTGTGGAGGCGGCTGCGGCTGATCAGCACTCCCAGCCACCTACGCAGATACTCTCTGGCCATCCTTGGGATGAGGGTACGGGTGTTCTGCAGCCGGCCACTGCCCAACGTGGGGCACTGTCACAGTTGCCCTGTGGGGCTCTTCTAGCCATTGTTCCAGAGTCTTCTGACAGATTGGGGACCACACCAGCTGTGGGGGGGGGTCTACACTTCGGCCAGAAACTTCTTCACCTCCATCTCCTGTGCAAATCCCCCAGATGACCTGTGTCCCCATGTTTGCTGAGCAGCTCCACCAGGCCACACCACAATGATGCCCCACACTCCCATCCCGGCCAGGGACGATGGTCAAATGGGATTTCTATTTTCAGCTTTCTAAGGAATCTCCAACTGCTTCCCAGAGCGATTGAACCAGATGGCAGTCCCACCCACAGTGTAGAAGTGTTCCTCATCGCCCTACAACCTCACCAACTCTTGTCGGCTTTATTTATTGAGTTTTTGTTTATCATAAGCTATTCTCACTGGAGTGAGATGGAATCTCAGCATTGACTCGATTTGCTTTTCTGTGAAAGCCAAAGATGTTGCCCACTTTCCATGTGTTTATTGAACTTTTGTACATCCTGTTCTGAGTTGGTTTTCCTTTCATTTTTTTTTAATGGGATCACTTATTTTGGCAGAATAGCAGCAAGACTCAACAAGTACGAAAGACTTTGCAACAAGAAATGAAAGCCTCCAGAGCCTGGCTCATGAAGCTGTGGGCTGGGAACAAGGGCAGAAGTGGGATCAGTGTGGGCTCTGTGGAAGCAGAGAAACGGTTGCCTTGCCCCACCTGTGTAAAAAGGTCTCATTACATAGGCCATATAATGCTGACCGCTGACCTCTGAGCGCCATACAGATTGGGGAAAGCATTTGGAAGAGATGCAGGATCGCCCAGAAGAATGAGGATGGGCGTCAATCCCCAGAAGGTGCAGGGGCTGGGTACAGTGGTGGAATTCTTGGAATTATGGTGGGGTAAGAAGTATATAATACCTGACAAGCTTATTGATAGAATCCTACACCAGCCTCTACTGGTAAATGTGAAACAGCTACAGATATACCTGGGTCTCCTAGGAGTCCTGAAGTTTCAAAGCCATTTCATACAAGTCACTTGTCATTTATATAATTTGATTTAAATTATGAAAGCTGTCAGGGCTGGGCGGCATAGCTCAGTGGTTAAAGTGCTTGCAAGCACAAGGCCTTGGGTTTGATTCCCCAGCTCCACGCAAGCTGGGTATGGTGGCATATGCCTATAATCCCAGCACTCAGGAGGCTGAGGCAGAAGGATTGCTGTGAGTTCAAGGCCAGCCTGGGCTACATAGTGAGTTCAGGACCAGTCTGGGCTACAGAGAGAGATCCTGCCTCAAATAAAAAAAATACCAATTGGGATTGGGACAGAAAGGCTAAAGAGGCTTTTGAGCAAGGTGAGATCCTTGTAGGACAAGCTGAATAGCTGTGTGCCCCAACGCTCCAGCGCCCCTTCCTGTTAGAAGTCCCAAGATGCTCTGTAGCTGGGGGCTATGGCAAGAACCCAAACCAACAGTCCCAATATGGTTTTGGTCACAGTCATGGAAAGGGGCAGAAGGTCAGTATCCAGCAATAAGGATAGCAGCTTCCTGCTGTGTATGAAGCATTGCAGCAGGTGGAATCTGTCCTTGGGTCCTCCTCATCGACAGTGAGAACAGCTTATCCAACAGAGGGTGGGCTGAAAGTCCAAACCTCTCTCTGGGGTGGCACAAAAACCTTCTGAAGGTGGCCTGCATACAGCAACATGGTGTGGTGCCCACACACCCATCATCAACCAGGAGGCTGTATTGGGGCCAGTGTCCTTTTAATCCACTGACCCGCCTCCCACCAGTAGCTGAGCCACCCACCAAGCCAGACCGAATGCTGGAGGCAGCACCACCCATGCCCTTGGCTGCCTGGTCCACAGGTGACACCAGCAGGGGCACCAGGCAGGAATGAGTGGCTGTAGCAGTACAAATGACCACAGACAGTGGCCAGAGTGGGCTGAGTGCAGAGCGGTGTGGACAGCAGCAGCTCTTGAGTCTCGGCTGGGGACAATCTGTACTGAAAGTATTCAGAGGCCTGACTGGAAAGAGGGCCTAGTGGGAAAAAGGAAACTGGCAGGGGATGGTAGGCCATGGTGGAGGTGACAGATATGGAAGGATTCATACAGGAGCATCTTGCGGAATCAGAGCCCAATGTAGTTTACCATGTGGCAGGCAACCTTGTGGAAGTAAATATATACAGTCCCACAGGAATCAGAGCCTCTGGTAGCTCACCATGTGGCAGCCCACAGCCCATGGAGTCCTCCTGGGAATCAGGAAGCAGACACCCCTACCGAAACACAGCCATCTGCTCTCAGGTGCCACCAGAGGATGCTCACTGGCTCATGTCAAGTCTGGCGACAGAGTGCTGGCTACAGGAAGGGGGAGGATGTTGTGCAGCAACATCCCCGTGGAGGGAGGAGGATGGGTGGCAAGATCTGACAGTCCTACAGGAACTCTACTATGTAGAGAGGCCCTGCTCTAGGGTTCCCAGGCTATATGGGGTGCTGTGCCTCAGTGATTTCAGGGCACTGAGGCCACAGGACTGGGAAGAACTGCAGCTGTGCAGGAAGGCAGATCCCAGGAGGCCATGTGCCGTTCTGTGAGCTGATATCTATGCTGGGATGGGCTTCTCAATGATGTGTCTGCCTCCGAGTCACCATGCTCCTGTAAGTAACCTCCACAAACTCACTGGTTCACAGAGTTGGGCTTTGTGCCATCGCTACTTTGGTCCATCAACTATGCCCTATCTTGGGTGAATAGATTTTTATGTCTCCCTAGGAAAAGTTTCACGCAACACCCCTGCCCCTTGGAGAGCAGCCTCTGTCCCAGTAGAGAAAGTTGGGGGGGACAAGCAAGGGGGTAATGGCCATCTCTGACCACGCTGCCCCCTCCTAGATGTCTCCATACCAGCTCTGTAGGATTCACCCGGAAAATCGGTCCCCATACCTCTGTAGAGCAGCACTCCTCTGCAGGAAGGGTGGGACAGGGAGAGGGCACAGAAGAGTCCACCCTTGGGGGTGTTGAAAGCCGGATAAAGGGGAGAATAGAGTCACAAAGGTGGGTGACAGGAATGTTAAGCTGGGCGGGCTCAATCGTGAGTCTGGCAGTCCTTCGTGGGAGGTGGCTATTATCACAGAAAATGTCCAGCACTCTGGTCCTGCCACTATCCAGCCTTCCACATGGCTGGGTGTGGGTGGCTCTGTAGGCCTGTGGTATCTGCCCTAGGGCTTCCAGCAACTTGTGCTGGTGTGTCACCACCATCCCTGGAGGGCCTGGTGAGACTTCAATTTGTTTGGACAGACCAGGGCTGTCAGGTGAGGTGGTGTGTGGGCCTCATCTTCGATGTCTCCTCCAGCTGGTTACATTACTTTGAGCAACAGCATGTGCAGGATGGATGAAGGTCCTGAGCAGAAAAGCTACAAGGGCGCAGGCTCAGTGGCTCTGCTGCCCCTCTGGGACACCCCACAGGGGCCACTCCTGCTGCCTCAGGTGTGTGCCCGTGGTCTGTTTCTGCCAGACCCCAGCCACAGAATTCCCTCCAAAGATCTTGATCCTTAATACCCCCAAGGACCTTCCTAGAGGAAAAAGGAGCTCTGAAGAGTCATGGGCACAGCCCTTTAGAGCTCTCGCCAGCCTCTGCATTGTGGTCAATGGTGCCCATCTTCCAGGAACACCAGGAAGAGGGCAGGGACTAGGGGAGAAATAGTCCCAATGGACAGAAGCCAGGGAGGGAACAGAATGTGGCCTCTGACCTCTATGTGGCTTTAGTTCCTCAAACTGGAGGCATCAGATGAGGGGGAGCAGAAGCAACCCCCGGGGTGGAGGGAGAGCCAGGCCCTGGGAGTGGGGAGGATCGGGCAGGCAGGAGCTTCCCAGGGCAAGGGGGATGAGGAACAGCGATCTCTGAGGTCCTGCTCCCTAGGAGATTGGGCGGGGACAGCAGGCATCACCAGGCTCAGCCTGCTCTGCTTCTGATGTCGCTGGGGCAGAGGCCAAGCCACCGGAAGTGTTTTACTCTTACCTCCTTGTTTTACTGGTGGAGTAACCTCACTGAAAACCTAATGGAGTCTGGACAAGGGAATGCACATTTTAAAGCACCTCAGAGGGCTGGAGAAAGAGCCCAGCCATTAGAGTACTTGCCTGGCAAGCTCAAGGCCCTGAGTTCGATTCCCCATCACCACATTAGCTGGGCACAGTGGTACATGTCTGTAATCCTCAGGAAGCTGAGACAGAAGGCCTGCCATGAGGTCAAGACCAGCCTCAGCTACATAGTCTAGACCAGCATCGACTGCAAAGTGAGACCCTGTCTCAAAAATAAAAATAAAATAATTAAGTACCTCTGAGAGTTTCCAGATATGAAACTAGACCCCCTTAAAGGAGGAGGCCCAAGCAAAACAAAACAAAACAAAAACAAAAACACGTAAGTGTAGGGTGGCGCTATGACTCAGTGGTACAGTTTGCTTAATATTAGGGAGACCCTGGGTTTTATCCCCAGAAGCAGCTATTCTTATGTGCATGAACGGACAGTATGAAGAGGCTGAAAAGACAATCCCCAGAATCGGAATACTTGCAAATGATATATTTGGTAGTGGTTTAATAACCAGAAAAAATAAAGAACAACTGTAGTTCAGGGCCGGACACAGTGGCTGGAGTATGTGCCTAGCAAGCCCAAAGCCCTGAGTTGGATTCCCCAGCACTACGTCAGCCAAGTAATCCCAGCACTCAAGGCTGAGGCAGAAGAATGGCTGTGGGCTTAAGGGCAGCCTGGGCTATATAGTGCTTTCAGGACCAGCCTGGACTACAAAGAAAGATTCTCTCTCTTTCTTTCCCTCTCTCCCTCTCTCTCTCTCTCTCTCTCAAAAGGCATTCCAGTTAAATACGGGCAGCAGACTTAAATAGTCATTTCCTCCAAAGGTAGGCTAATGGCTAAGAAGTGTGCCTGGTACTGGGGATCAGCCCTTGGCTGTAACACTGACCTACGTCCCCAGACCATTTTTTTACTTCTTGGTTTTGAGACTGGGCCTTGTGAAGTCACTAAGTTGCCCAAGCTGGAATCAAACTTGTCACCCTCCTGCCTCAGCCTCCCAGAGTGTTGGGGTTATAGATTTATGCCACCATTCATGGCTGCTTTCATGCATTTAGAGTCAAGTGACAGGGCGAGATTGTCTCAAAATAAAGAAAACAAACAAACGAACAAAAGCTGTGTATGGGGGTCTCTCTTGAACCTGGTGCAGCAGGTGGTGCGAGTGAGCAGTGGCCTGAAAGCTTCACAAGGAGCCCTACTCCTACCTTACCGGCCCGCCATCAAAGGTGCACCTGCTGGGACCCACCTTCCCCAAGACCCGCACAGCAGCTGCTCCCCTTCCCCTGCAACTCAGTGAGGAGCGGCGCACGGGGAGGGGGGCCAGTGGGAACAGGGAACTGAAAGACCAAAAGATCAAGAGACCCGGCCAAGGAGACTCCATGACAGGCTTCACACACCCCTCTCTAACTAGCAGGCCTGAGTTTCTGTTTCCCTGGAGTTAGATAAACAAAGCCTCCCCTCTCCCTGAGCTCATGAAAAATCAGCTTTGTCTCTAACCCTGCACCTGTGCCAGGAACAACCACACTATGTTTCTGTGTATCCAGAGGTCACCATGGCCAATAGGTTGCAAGTCTATAGATGTATAAACTTCCTGATGCAGAAACCATGTTTGCCCCATCTCTCTTCTGTTCTGTGAAAAATCCCCCTTCTTGCTTCTGTGAGTAAAAACATCACAAGGCATGCGGTCTGTTAGCAATGCAAGTCATTACTCAAACTTCAGCTGATACTTTCCACCGAGCATATATTAACAATCAGAGCAGCACTTTGACCAATCATAGATTCACAAATTATTCTTGCATTAAATGTTAAACAATCAGTTGTTGTGGTAAACAACTGACGTGATTACTGTTAATATCTTGTAATTTTTGTTTATAAAATCCCAATAATAACTGCACCCAGGGCTCCTCCTCAGCCTCCACTGTGCTGGGGAAGGACAGCCCAGGCTCCAGCTTGCAATAAAGACTCATGAGTCTGCTCCTGGGGTCTTCCTTGGGGACTTGCAATCTGGGCACAACAGAACCCCAGGATGTCTGCAGCATAGGTGGAATGTGGAGAGTATGAAAGGCATGAAGGGCATGAGGACTACAGATTACGAATTACAAAATAAAAATAACCCATATTGAGTGCAATCGAGTAAATTGCTAAAGACTGCCTAAAGCTCTGTATGGTAGTGATAAGATTGTAAGCCACCTGGGTGTGGATGCCACCTGTGTGCAGACAAAGACCTTGTATGATCAATAATCAGAACCCCTGCCCAAATCTCTCTCTGTAGCTTTCGGGCATAAAAAATAGTATATAAACCATCCTGGTCCTAAGCTCAGGGTCAAGGTAGGAGTCACAGACTCTGAACACAAGAGATGGGCACAAGCTAACTCTTCAAACTCTCATCTTTGCAGGGGACCAGTTGGCAGGTTTAAGAACAGGTGCCCCACAACCTGTCACATATCTTACTGCTGGGCCAAGACACGCCACAGACCTGAGGCCCCGGGTCTCTGTGTGGGCACTCTGAGGGGACACTCCGGTGTCGAGTACTCACCCTCACCTCCGGCCCCTGCTCCGGCTGTGGCCCCTCACTCAGGGCTCCTGGACCCTCACTCACGTCGCTCTCTGTTGCCTGCTGCTCGCTGAGGAGCTTTATGAGGCCCGTTCTGGCCACATGCTTGGCACAGGACAGCTGCACAGAGGACTCCACGCAGCTGGTGCTCACAGCAATTTCCACGTGGGAAAGAGAGTTTCTCAGGGGCTCCTGGGGGATGATGGCCTGGAGCTGGTGGTGTAACATTCTTTCAGATTCATCACCCTTGATAGACTCTGATAAGGAAGTGATGCCTTCGGGGGATAGCATGGGGTTGTATGCAGTTCCAGGCACGTCTGCCGCAGGAGGGTTGGTGGGGTTGTGGTGTCTGGGACAGTTTCTCCTGGCACCACACTGTTGCCGTCCGGAATGGCATCTTCAACACCATCTCCTACCATGAGGTTTCCTTCAGATGTGCTTTGTACAGATAATTCTGTAGGAACTTGAGCTCCAAAGGAACTTGAGTCTCCTGAAACTTTGGGTCACCTGAAGATGACGAGCCCTCCTGAAGGGGAACTGAGGAGGTTCCTCATTGCCAAAAATAGAGGTCTCTTTGCAAGCCTAACTCGCCTGTGAGCATTTTTTTTTCTATTATCTCTTTATTAGCTTAGTTCTAGGATGTTCCCCGGGCCACAGAGGAGTGCACTTGCGGGAGGACTTATCCCTACACTGCTAGGCCTGAGCCCCTGGGAGCTGCTCAGCTCCCTGCTGCGGCCTCCTCAGACGTCTTTGTCCAACAATGTTCTCCCCAAGATGCTGTGCACTCTGCTTTCCCATTTCCCTTGGGAGTCTCTTCCTCATGCTCTTTGGGCCTTTGGGGAGCCTGTTCATGGGTGGCAGCCTCTTGAGGCTGGGTGCCCCAGCAAGCTGGCCAGCTTCCCTGTGGAGTCATACTCAGACGTCTTTCTCTAACAACATTCTCCGCAAGATGCTGTGCGCTCTGCCTTCCCACGAATGCTTTCCTCCTTTCTTTTGGGAGTCTCTTCCTCATGGCCTTTGGGCCTTTGGGGAGCCTGTTCATGGGCAACATCTGGACGGTCTGGCAGGCCATTCTGGGCTTGGGCATTTGCCAATTTATTTTGTAAGATAAGCCGGGAATTCTCTCCATTTTGGGCCTTTGAACAAAGCTGCTGTATGACCGGCAAGAGTGTTGATTATGCCTCTTCTGGGTTTCCCTCGGAGGAATCACACCAAGATGGCATTTAGTGCACTGATGACATCGCTTTCATCACTTAAGTCTAGCTGGTCATGCGTCAAGCCCAATATGGTGATGTCACTGATCTCTGAAGAGCTTCCCGACAGCCCCCACCTGTACATCCCAGGCCAGTAAATCAAGGGACAGTACCTGTTTGCCGGCCACATTAAAGGGAGAAAAATAACCCCAAGCTTACACCTATTTCTGTATGTGACAAGAAGGGGCAATGAACACTTTGAATGAAGTGTTCATCTGCCCATTCTGTCATGTGACATATTGTGCCCTTATTCAGGACAGCCAGCTGCCCAGTGCTGAACAA
Source organism: Ctenodactylus gundi (assembly GCA_004027205.1). Taxonomy (NCBI): domain Eukaryota; kingdom Metazoa; phylum Chordata; class Mammalia; order Rodentia; family Ctenodactylidae; genus Ctenodactylus; species Ctenodactylus gundi. The sequence continues at coordinate 588,553 of PVKB01000779.1, forward strand.
AGGACCACATTCGGGCAGTACACGCATGCTCAGTGGTGAGCTTTTTTTGCAGATGTGCCAACCTCCTCAGTGCCTGCACCCATGCTGGGCTGCCTCTGCCACACAGGGAGGACGAGGCTTCCCCCTCCACCTCTTCTGTGTGCCAAGTTCTCGCTGCCATCAGATAACCACAAAAAACACTATGAAGAGGGTGAAAAGAATCCCCAGAATAGTAATACTTGCAAGTGATATATTTGGTAGTGGTTTAATAACCAGAAAAAATAAAGAACAACTATAGTTCAGGGCTGGACACAGTGGCTGGAGTACGTGCCTAGCAAGCCCAAAGCCCTGAGTTTGATTGCCCAGCACTACGTAAACCAGGTGTGGTGCTACACACCTGTAATCCCAGCACTCAAGGCTGAGGCAGAAGCATGGCTGTGGGTTTAAGGCCAGCCTGGGCTATATAGTGAGTTCAGGACCAGCCTGGACTACAAAGAAAGATCTCTCTTTTTCTCTCTCTCTTTCAAAAAAAAAAGTCATACCAATAAAATACAGGCAGCAGACTTAAACAGTCATTTCCCCAAAAGGTAGGCTAATGGCTAAGAAGCAGGTGATGATATCATTGTGTGCCTGGTACTGGGGATCAGCCCTCGGCTGTCACACTAACCTATGTCCTCAGACCTATTTTTTTTCTTTTTTCTTTTTTTTTTTTTTTTTTTTTTGTGACTGGGCCTTGTGAAGTCACTAAGTTGCCCAAGCTGGACTCAAACTTGTCACCCTCCTGCCTCAGCCTCCCAGAGTGTTGGGGTTATAGACTTGTGCCACCATTCATGGCTGCATTCGCGCATTTAGAGTCAAGTGACAGGGACAGACTGTCTCAAAACAAAAAATCAAACGAACAAAATCTGTGTATGGGGGTCTCTCTTGAACCTGGTGCAGGAGGTGGTGCGAGTGAGCAGTGGCCTGAAAGCTTCACAAGGAGCCCTACTCCTACCTTACCGGCCCCGCCATCAAACGCGCACGGAGCGGCAGCGGCAGGCTCCTCCTCCCCGCTGGGCCCCGCGCCGCCCCCAGACCCGCACAGCAGCTGCCCCCCTTCCTCCCAGGCGGCGCAGGCTGCGCCCCTTCCGCCCTCCCCTCCGCCGCAGTGAGGAGCGGCGCCCCGGACGGGGTGGGGCAGTGGGACGGGGAACCCCAGGAAAGGTCGCAGGTCGCTCAGGTCCCCCGGCGGAGAGGGCGACGCCCGGCGCCGAGCTCGGGTCCCCGCGGGCCAGCGGGTCGCCACGGCCGCTCCGGGCCGAGGGCGGAGGCAGCTCCGCCAGGGGACAGACGGCGGCTACCCGGGTGGGGGCGACCCGCTGCCCCTCAGTCCCCGCCGTCCCCCGGAGGGGATTTCCCTCCTTTAGGAAGGAGACCATCGCCCCTGACCCGGGGCCCGCGTGTCAGGCCGGGCGGCGGCCTCGGGTGGGTGCCCGGCCCCGCGGGCGGCCTCGGAGCCTTGCCGGGCCCGGCGACGTGACCTCGGCTCCAGGAGGCCC